>UYYA01004894.1:0-54914 GCA_900624975.1 Angiostrongylus costaricensis | reverse complement strand
AGGCGAAATTCGCCGAAACGTCAGCTTAATCGTGAACAAAGAACAATAACACCTCGCGTTTGCTCAAAAAAATACGAACAGAAACTTTAGTTTATAGAATTCATTAATGAATGTCTTTCCTTCAAGTAGAGAAGATAATTATGTACACCAGAGATATTCAATTCTCGAACTCTTTATAACACGGTATATACTTTATATTGATAATGTGCTGCTCCACAGCCCTTGTCATCTCTAAACACCACGAATAGATCGATGTGCGTGTGTCAAATTGCGCACCTGCATTGCCATGGTAGAAATTGATCGGCCAAAGTGCCCTACAGACCTCTGCTTCTTTAACCCTTTATAGCGGCGCCTTCGGCAGTCCTCAATTAGTCGACGAATCGATTGAGTGCCATTCCACAACACTGCGAGCAGCGCACGATATGAACCTTCCACAGCCACTCAAAGAGCACCATGTAAGTGCTGCTGCCATTCGATGGCGATTCCATCATTCTCTTTTCTTCAGCTGCGATCACTTTTTAGTTTCCCTAGCGCCACTGGATTGCTTACACCTTGTTAGTCTGCCACTGAACCTTTTCTTCTTATTTTCTTCGGAGTCAATCGTTGTTCGGCATATTTGCATATCTCGATTTCGTCATCGACATTCTATGTATATTTTTAAATGTGAAGAAGTTTAATTGCTAAGGTTTAGGGTTTCGCTGCGGAGCAATGCAATTGGTGAGACATGGAGGGCTTGTTGACTACGGCCCCTCCTTGCTTTGGAATAATGGCTGGCCGTCCCTACAACCGGCTCGACCGTAACTCGTTACGCTGGTCGCCAAAGAGTACTATTCCACTGCTCTGCAAACCTCGAGGGGTGAAGGTTCCAACGGCTGTCAACTTTAGTGCATGGAGCAAGTAGTCCATCCGAGTGCGAAACATGAAAGTCGTGAAAGAATACCACCAATAACGATCTCATGACTATAGAGAATCCCTCGTCGCAAAAAGCACTTTTGTACTGCTGTCCTATGTGATTTGCTAAGATGCTGTCATCTAGCATATATAACGAAAAGCCTTAAAGACAGGAAGGCTGTCCTTTTGTTTGCATTAGTTATATGCTTGTATAAAGCCCAATTTACACAGATCTGAGTCTCAGTGGACTAACAACACATATACAAGTTTAACTTTTCACTAACCATGGATACCATGCCTTATTTCCCACGCCCTCGTTTGCGTATGAAGGACCGCAAATGAGTAACCCAAGTTGTGCCTTCTCTTATCTCATCTGACCCACATGCACACCTATCAGGACTGGCGAGCATGAAACGCGTCTTTATAACATTTTCACGGATCCCACGAAGAAAGGAAACTACCCATGTGATGAAATGCTGTTATAACAGAAATATCGGTCGGATCCACTCGGTTTTTGAAGACAGATAGCCCAATTATTTTCGAAGTTGAGACATGGTGCACAGGGTTTAGTAGAGCAATCTGCAATCTAATTAGCTTCTGCTTCAAATTTTGCCACCATCGGATTTTCACCAGCGGTCTCTTCGATTGTTTATTCTGATTTCGAGTCTCTAGACATAACACTGTAAATATTTCCAGTGCGTGTCGTTTTCCTCAACGACCATTTTTCCGCGCGCCTTCCTTCGCCTAGCAAGCAGCATCATTAAGGAGTCATAGTTTTCTATGAGTCTTCCACTTATTGAAGGACTTCAAGCGCACCGAGTTTGCGTGCGTGGGTAATATGCCCCTCTCTCTCAGGTTAATAAGTCAACCTGACTTATGGGCGACTTCAAACGTGATCACGAGCGTTCGTCCTCCATGTTCATTTTTCGATTTCTGGAATTAAGTCGAAGCTCCTCGAAAGTTTTGCACATTAACGTTCCAGATTCCCATGGATGGTGACTTCTTCTTTACAGTCATATCCATTATTTCTCACGCCTTATGTGTGCCCAGCGTAGTACTTTCGTCGATGTATTCTTCTGTTCACGCTCTACAACTAATCAGGTACACCATAGCCAAAATCATACAATCACCATCTCTACCTTTACTGCAAATTGTGCAGTTTTGCCTTCTACATAGGATATTATACAAGCGCTTAAGAGATAGCTGACGTTAGACCAAACGACTCCACTTGATTTAGGTTCTCGTGTGCCCAGTTCTCATTATACAATGGTAATTTTGGCCGCAAAATGCTCACCGTTGTCCTTCTGCACTATTGATAAGACTGAAGAAATCTTTGTCGATTTCCAATTTTTTTTTCTAGGTATATTTTTAACAAATACACAAGGCCATTCAGCATTTTCTATCTAGTGATAAGCGGCCGCAATGCGCATAGGATCGAACCTAGTGGCCTATGCTCACTAAACCTTACTCCCTTGCCTGATCGGCAGATTAGTACCAGAGTGGTTTGGGAGGATGGTAGCACTGATGAGACACATTGGTAGGCCACCTCGGGTTATTGCGATTCAATCACCTCCAACGATGGTGGATGATATCGCATCATTGAGCATCAATTAGAGATTGATCCACGCCGAGAGCTTTACTCCTAATCATTTTATTTTTCTAGGTGTATATGGTCACTTGATATTTTGTAACATGAGCCTTCGTACTCTATGGAAGAAATTACGGCATAATCTTTCTAAATAATCTTTAAAAAGTTCTGTCCGCTTACTGTATGTTAGCTGGTCCGTTCATAATTTCGTTTCTTTTATAGCTTTTGAACATGGGTTCAGNTTATCTCATCTGACCCACATGCACACCTATCAGGACTGGCGAGCATGAAACGCGTCTTTATAACATTTTCACGGATCCCACGAAGAAAGGAAACTACCCATGTGATGAAATGCTGTTATAACAGAAATATCGGTCGGATCCACTCGGTTTTTGAAGACAGATAGCCCAATTATTTTCGAAGTTGAGACATGGTGCACAGGGTTTAGTAGAGCAATCTGCAATCTAATTAGCTTCTGCTTCAAATTTTGCCACCATCGGATTTTCACCAGCGGTCTCTTCGATTGTTTATTCTGATTTCGAGTCTCTAGACATAACACTGTAAATATTTCCAGTGCGTGTCGTTTTCCTCAACGACCATTTTTCCGCGCGCCTTCCTTCGCCTAGCAAGCAGCATCATTAAGGAGTCATAGTTTTCTATGAGTCTTCCACTTATTGAAGGACTTCAAGCGCACCGAGTTTGCGTGCGTGGGTAATATGCCCCTCTCTCTCAGGTTAATAAGTCAACCTGACTTATGGGCGACTTCAAACGTGATCACGAGCGTTCGTCCTCCATGTTCATTTTTCGATTTCTGGAATTAAGTCGAAGCTCCTCGAAAGTTTTGCACATTAACGTTCCAGATTCCCATGGATGGTGACTTCTTCTTTACAGTCATATCCATTATTTCTCACGCCTTATGTGTGCCCAGCGTAGTACTTTCGTCGATGTATTCTTCTGTTCACGCTCTACAACTAATCAGGTACACCATAGCCAAAATCATACAATCACCATCTCTACCTTTACTGCAAATTGTGCAGTTTTGCCTTCTACATAGGATATTATACAAGCGCTTAAGAGATAGCTGACGTTAGACCAAACGACTCCACTTGATTTAGGTTCTCGTGTGCCCAGTTCTCATTATACAATGGTAATTTTGGCCGCAAAATGCTCACCGTTGTCCTTCTGCACTATTGATAAGACTGAAGAAATCCTTTGCTAATTTCTAGTTTTCCATCTAATTATATTTTTAACGGGGACACGAGGCTGCGGAGCACTTTCGTCAAGAAACTCGTCACTGCACTTCTTTTCATGAGATCTTGTAGATTTTGCACGTAGTTGTGCTGTTTCCGTTTCTTAGTCTTGTGAAGAATTTTTGATATTGTGATAATTTTGATAGTTCTGATAATCTTTATCAGTCTATGTGGACTCTTTACGGTTACTTTCATTTCTTGGAATGGCGACTGCTTAGAAGGCGGTTAGTGTTTATAAAGGTATTTGCCACGTGTTAGAAGTTTGTTATTGGCTTTCTTATGTAGTGTCCTAGAATTAGGCAATCAGCTAAGGGTCGACTGTTTATTTGAAACTTCCAAACTGAGCATGTGAGGTTCATTACAGCGTAATCCGTTGCAAAACCTTTGTAACTAGGTTGCCATGCAAACTCACCAATGAAGGAAATAACTTAAGGTTGATGCTGAAATTAATAACACTCGATGTTGAGAGTGTCTGCAATGAAGTTCCTTCTGCTCTCCTCGCTATTATTTTTCCACTTCATTGTTGACGGGATCTATCCCTAGCTAGGGAAGAATGGTTTCTCCGCTGTATTTAGTCTCTTTACGTGGTTAGAAAAGCTGAAATGATGTTGTCAGACCACGTCTGAGTGCTTCTAATCGGCCATTGCTTGTATATAACGTGCTGAGAAACAGGCATGCCACTCTTTCCTTTTTCTACTAGGTTGTTCAGAAATAAATGCGCGTTGTGAACCATATTATTTAAAATCTCATCACTTTCTTTAAACAAAACTTTACTAATCAAAAGCCGTGGAGAAGGATTGGTTCTTTTCTACTGACTAATGCCGTTGCTTTTGGAGTTTATGGTGTATTTTGTCGATTTGTAGGCGATACTTCTCTTCCGTAACCGTTTTGCCTGGATTCGAAAAGCTGTGATGAATCAGCCAGGCTGTAGACCAACAAGCAGTCACCGTAGTCTTTTTTGGTGCCATTTCGGCTTTGCGAAGTGCTGTGGAGCCTTATCTCAATCCAATCATTGAGATAGACGCTGTCAGTTGTACAGAATCCACTTCTCATCGCACGTCAAAATTTGATCGGAAAAAGGGTCGTTGTTGTTGCGCAGAATGAGAGAAGACGACACTTCTTTTGAAAACGGAAATTTTCTTGAATATCGCTTAATTCATATGGCACCAACTTGCCGAGTATTTCCTTCTTGTTGTGCGATTCAACTGAGTGGAAATTTTTTTTGCGCTTAAGCCTAGTTGTTGCGCAAGCTCTGGAAGAGCTATTCGCATTTTTGCTTCCACTAGCTCCCAATTCGCCTTCATTGGGTCCTCCGCTGCCTTCCTTATCTTCGACGTCGAAAGCACGGTTGAAATTTCCGGAACTATGTTAGTAGTGTTGATTTACCAACACTACCTTCACTCTAAAGTTAATTAATGTTTCGAGCCGTCTTTGCTGCATTACAACCGAATTTGAACTCACAAAAGAAAATTTGACGAAAATTCGTTTTTGACAAACAAAACTGCATTGCTCGAATTTGGTGAAAAAATTTGACTTTTATCAAAATATGAATACACGTTTGAAAGAGCATATAATCAGCTTTCGTAATTTTTTATAATATTTTAAAGTACAAAAAAAATTTTTTGGTAACAAAGTAGGCCAAATCAATAAATATTTAAAACGCTCATTTATTTCTGAGCAAGCTAATACTTGGGGCGCAGTGGTTAAAGGGCCCTACGATACGCATTGGCTCGATCCAGCACTCCAGGTTCACCAAGCCCTCTACATTTCCGCGGTAGACAAATTCTTACCAGACCTGTCTAAGAGGATAGTAGCGCTGACTCAATACATCGGTAGACATCCTCGAGTCATTAAGTCATACATGCATTCATTCACCTCCAACGGTGCTATATGATGTCGAATGCACGGCGCATCAATCAGGGATTGCTCAACGCCGAGAGCTTTATGCCTAATCATTTTATCCTTTCTAGGTGTGCATGATCACTTAACATCTTGTAACATAAGAATTCGTATTCGATGGGAGAAGTTACATTGTACACTTTTTAATTAGTCCGAAAGAAGTTCTGTCCGATTACTGTATGTCAGCCGGTTCATTCATATTTCATTCTCTTCAGAGCTTTTGAATATGTGTCCAGATTTTCAATCCTCCACTTGAAGCTTGCACAAATGTTAGAGGACTGAAGAGATCGAAATCGATCAATTTTTGCGCCATGCTTCCGATTCCATTCGCAGTATCGTGATGAGGAATGTTCGACGAAAGACTTACTACAATCTTAGCATGGCATGGAATCGAACCAAAATGCTGTACGGGCCTCTCCAACCACTACGCTACGTGTCACTATTCAAGAATGTCATGAGATAAATTATAAAAAAAAATTGAGTACGGAGGAATGATTTGAGTTCTGCGGTGCAGAATAGTGAGATTTTGATTTCGATATCTCAATATAACTTGCGAAGATTGTTTGTATAGTGAGTAGGGACGCCCCAACTGTAGAGGGATTCCATGACTGCTTCTGTCTCATCTGAGTCGAAAGCTTTCCATAAGTCGACGAATTAAGGAAGGAGTGGTCTCTTGTGCTCTTGCAACACTTCAATAAATCTTGCTATCGAGTTAACGTGGTCTATCTTACTTGGATCCTGATTCCTGTTATGACTGAGTCGATAGCTGACGATGCCGAGGAGCCCTCCTTTTTTATATAATTCCACCACGACTTAACTGTTTTTTTTACTGAATCGAAGATCTGTGTTGTCATAGGCGATGTGTGAAATATTGAGCTACTGTGTTGATAAGGGCTGCCGGAAGGTTGTTCAGGTGTTCAGATCTTATCTGGAAGGTGCTGGTCGATTCTTCACTGACGAAATAGCATGTAGGATTTCGAAAGGAAAACCGGTGGGATGGAACGTTTATTATGTTTTGTTTTATAAAAGAGGAGGACGCGGATATTGAAGGGACCCGAGTGGTAATCGAGAATGGTTTTTTCCACTGCCTTTGTGGAAGCTATAACTGCTCCGTCTGGACGTCGGAGTGTAATCGTCTCGGTCTTGCCAATGGCAAAGTTTCTGTGGGCCTGGCGAATAAATATTCTCTTTTGTGCGAATCGCAGGACTTCCTATATTCGATTGGTTTTCTCGGACCCACCGTCACTTTAGGTTTTCGAACTTCTGTGCTTGTAGGTTCCACTTCTGCTTGGGAATTTTTGTTATCTTTTTGTCCATCGTCCAATACTGGTTGAGTCAATTCTCTCCTCAGAGGGATGAGTGGCTTGGCGGGCCTGGGACGGTGTCGAACCACTACTGTGAGCATCGCGAATGCACTCAATACCACTACGCTCTCCTTCCGCTCTCCTTTGCCGCTCTCCCTCTCCAAATACTCAGGAGCTCCAGTTGGTCCAATTTTCTCCCAGTCTTTATGAGAACGATCCTTATGGCGGTCCTTGAGTTCATGGCTAACTACCAAGCTTTTCCAAATTTTCAAAATCTTTCAAACGACAAATATTATTGAATTAGGAATACCTGCCCAGGATCGACTTTCCCTTAACCTCGGCATTGAAATATGAATGCGTCGTTTTCTTGTTCAGCAATCGCGAGGTTTTTAAACAGCATACATTTACTTCCATAGAGAAACACAATACAATACAACGCCAGCTGACGTTTCGGCAGTATCGCCTTTTTCAGAGCCTGGAAGGGTATACTGATATACAATCTACTAGGCCAAACGCTTCAATAACACTTACAAAAAGACGAAAGACTCTTTGGTAATTACATGATCAACAACTTCTCGAAAAAACCCACCGCTTTTTCGTGACTTCCAATGAGGAAGTTTAGAACAGCTGATTATAGTCGCATGTGGTTGACCTCGTTTCTCACTAATCGATCTGTTCTAAACTTCCTCATTGGAAGTCACGAAAAAGCGGCTCTGAAGAAGGCGATACTGCCGAAACGTTAGCTAGCGTTGTATTGTATTGTGTTTTTCTATGGAAGTAAATGTAGGAATACTTCATTCTTCTTAATCCGTCTTATCTGTCATTAACATCAATATGGTTCAAAGTATTATAAGAACGACGTTCAAGTTCAAGCGTTCAAACCTTTTGCGTACTGGGCTTTTGGAAGCGCATCTTTTGCTCTGTACTTCGAAGACATTTCAAGTTGTTATAGATGTGTTACACTCAAATTTCGAAACGTGAAGCAAGGTTATGAAATCTAAAGATGCGCCACATAATGTGGAAGAATGATCTTCTCTGAATCCTTCGCTTGGGCAACACCGGCTAATGCCAGAAGATTGACGGAATGAAAAGCCAGAGCTCGAAGAGCAGTCCGTGGCTGTAAACCAGTTTAATGAAGAATACTCGTTTCTCACTAATCGAAAAAACTGAACTAAAACCAGCCGAGTCTACGTGGAGCATAAGGTGAACAGAGAAATAGTCGGTTCAGAGCTGAATGGAGTGGTATTTCGCATACTCCGTTTTGGAATGGATTGTCCCCTGTCTCGGAGTGCCCAATCTGCTTACTGTCTGTCGTCTGCAAACTTTCATTTGCGTCATCCTAAGCAGGATGGGCAGAACACTGGACATAGGGCAGCCATGTGAGCAAACAGGGTTTCGAAAAGGATTTGCTACGATAGACCACATCCACATGATGACAAGACTCAAGGAAGTATCGCGAGAGTGCAAAAGACCGCCCTGTCTCATTTTCATCGATTTACAGAAGGCCTTTGATTCAGTTGAGATAGAAGCAGTCTTGGAACCTCTTTAAAGTTAAGGAGACCCTACTCAGTACATAAAGATTCTTCGTGAGCTGCACAAAAATTTCACTGCCAAGATATCACCATTCTACAACGATATTAACATTGACGTCAAAAGAGGAGTTAGGCAAGTAGATACCATCTCGCCAAAGTTATTTACCGTCACCCTCCAAAACGTCATGCGAACATTGGAATGGGATAATATGGGAGTAAAAATCGACTGTCGGCAGTTACACCACCTTCGCTTTGCTGATGACGTCGTTCTTATAATACCAAACATTAGCCAAGCAGAACGACTGCTTCCCGACTTTGGTGAAGCCTGTGAAAAGACCGGTCTCCTACTAAATTTCGCAAAAACGATATTAATGAGGAACGGGTTGCTTCCGTATGCCACATTCATGCTTAAAGGAACAAAAACTCTGAGGGAATCAGATATGTCTATATAAGTCGCAAAATCAACATAATGAACGACTTAGCTCCATAGTTGAGCAGAAGGGAAGGAGCGGCTTGGGAGCTTTCAAGGGCCTCGAGGATGCAGTGAGGAGAAAAAAGAACATTCCAAAATTCATTCCAAACTTTTATACGCACAGCATTGAGTCGTTTTGTGCAGTTCGGTCTCTCATTAACAGAAGCAGGAATGCAGGTTGAGAGACAAATTAATTTATAAAAATCACAGTAGCCTTAGAGGTTGGAGTCCTTTTGCCCTATTTAGAGGAATGTGGTTTGAAAAAGTGGCGACGTCGATACTGCTGAGGTATCAATTTCGTTAAGTACGAGGAAGGCATTGGCTTGACCACGCACTGGGTTCACCAGGTCTCTCATCTCTCTGGAGTTGGGAACATCGTCCCATACATTGGTTTGCTCTTTTGAGGACGGTCATTCTAAAATTTCAATAGCAATCGACTTAGCCAGGAGTTAATGAAATTCGTGAAAGAAACCATCCAAGGACTTTCGTGGATAACAGATGTGAGGAGGACAACGAAATCCAGAATGTGCTCTGATTTGGTCATCACGTGATATCGATTCGCGTAAAGAAAAAGAACTAGACATTATTCACGATCTCTCCATCCACTACACTGTACATTGTTGCGATGACTGTACATTGTTATGATCACGCGTCAAACTGAGCTCCTGACGTGATCAGACTTGTCCGTACGTGCCGCCAGCACAGTGCGCGCCACGTCGCTGCTCGCTGGGGCGCCGTGTGGCGTCTCGTGGCATGCCGGCCACTCAGCTCGCACAGAACAGTTGCTAATCGACGTTTTCAAATATAAATCTTCTAATTTCTAATTTTCATGGTAATTCCAATTCCCAGTCATTTTTTAGTTTGAGTCTTTGGCGTGTTATGCTTTTTTCAGTGTTTTCGCGTGACACCACCTTCACGCGAGTTCCTATACAAACCAAGAGGAAAAGCGGAATTCCGCTTTATGTTCATTTGAAACTGGATGTAATTGTCCTTCAGAAAGGTGAGTGCAATTCTGTTTGTAGCCATCTGGGTTGCGATTTGTGAAAGTCATGTGTTTAACATTCCTGATTAGAAAAATTTCTTGGCCATTTTAAAGCCTTTTTCCCATTTTCGTTGGACTCGCATCAACTCAAAATAATCGAAATGAATGAAGTATGAAATACGTGTACATAATGGGTATGATTTTCAACGCAGAGCGAATTTGTGAGGAAACTGAGTTATACATTATTCCGTTTTGAACTGGGCTTAGAACCGAGTACTTCTTCTTGTGTCAAGACTCAATCTTTTTTTTGAGTTTTCTCCAAAGATTCTCCCTTATTTGTCATTTTCCGCACATGTTTTCGTTGATTCGAGTTGGAATCCATGTAATGTGAAAGATGAAAGCACTATTCAATAAATTGCTGAAGTCTGCGTCAACTCATTGTTTTTTGTTCCAGATTAATCTGGGACTCTTCTGCTGAGCTCTGGAAGCTCGCGCGATTCGTTTCCCTGCAGCTTTGGAGAGAGTCAAAGACCTTGTCTCTATGGCTAGCTGCCATAACCATTATTTAACATCTTCGTTGTAATCTCAGAGATATTAGTAGCACCCAAAAGCGCTGGCGGCGCAGTGGACAGAGGCTCTCTGCAAAACACACATCATGGATTCCCGCGCTCATGGCCCACCAAGTCCCACATCCTTCCAGGGTCGGTAAATTGGTACCAGACTTGTCTGGGAGAATAGCAGCACTAGCTCGACACATCGGTGGGCCACCATGAGTTACTGTAAAGGCCAGATATGCATTCAATCACCTCCAACGATACTTAATGAAGTCGAATGCATGGCGCAACCCTCAGAGATTGTTCAATGCCGAGAGCTTTATCCTTTATTCCTTCTATTAGCAATGGCTGGTATTCTGACGGATTTCGCCATCTGCAAATCCAGCAACAGTCAAGCTTGACCATAGTTCTAGTCAATGAATCACTTCAATTACCTCAACGAAAAAACACAGATGCCTCACAGATATTATACTCACATCGAAAAAAAAGTGTCTTCGCACACCCTTCTTGCTAAGAGTTTTCCACTTAATAATTCAAGCTTACTGGATAGTCACTTTTTATAAATTTCGAGAATTTAAAAATGAACCGAAGGGATGAATCTTCATTATCATTCGTGATATCACACGGTGTCTGACCTTGCTATTTTAAGGCGAGATGGAAACACAACACATCAGTGTGAACTCTGTGCTGTTGAGCACCATGTGGAGCCCTCAGTGGAAGACTCATAGAAAAATGGTAGACTTTTGCATAAGCTGTTTTGCCTCTAATACGATTGAAATTTAGGTTTCATGGCTTTTTTATTGGGGTTTTTGAAGTCTTAGACTGACCATATTTCAGTTAAATCGACCATTGCAGCTCCCGAAGAAGACGAAATCCGCCAAAACGTCAGCTGCTACTAGAAAGCACTGTAATAATAACTTTATTGACGCCTTTCAAAAAGAAAAAAAGAAGAGTAAATTACTTATCAGTGTTCAGATTAACAAAAGTCGGTTTTGGAAATTACTGCAGGTATTTCCATAGAGGGGCGCATGTGGCGCAGTGGTTGGAGGCGCCACTGCGACACACACGTGGAATCGATTCTTGCGCCCATGGCTCACCAAGCCCTCTATCTCTCCTGGGTCGGCAAATTGGTACCAGACTTGTCCGGGAGGACAGCAACACTGGCTCGACACATCGGTAGGCCATCGTGAGTTATTGTAAAGGTCATACATGCATTCAATCCCCTCCAACGAAACTTAATGAAGTCGAATGCATGGCGCATCCCTCAGGGATTGATCGCGCCCAGAGTTTTATAGAGCTTTTATTTTCATAGGCAGTGATGTTCATTCCAACTTGTTGCCGAAACTCCTTAAGACTGCTTTAAAAACAGCCCTACTAGGTCGCTTCTATTGTAACTGGTTTAAATTCATTATCCCGCATTAATCTGAACCTCTTCCCTTCCTAACATTTAGTTCAACGATGAAGAGTTATTGGAGCATTTTGCTTCACTGAGTGGCTGGAGCGCGCACACTCATCGATGCTCCAGCGTTGTCTAGGTGAGGGCAGCCGCTTCATGAATTTCTTTTTCGTTGTGAACTTCCTTGAATACTGGTCATTTCAATTCTTCCTAAAGTCCTGAGATAACTATGCTACAGCGCTCCTAAACTGAAGGAGCGGGATTATCCTATCTAAGTTTGGTACCAACAACCTGGCTTCAAAGTGCTGAGAGATTTGGTGAGCGCGGCATTTGTTCGAAAAAGGAGTGATTAGTACCTCGTGAGTGTTTTAACTGCTGCAAAAATGACTAATCTTAACAAATCGAAGTTCAGAACGAGAAGATACTTTAATCATAGTGCTTACGAGAATCATTAAGCAAGCGCTTTATCACAATCGTTCTTTGAAAGCGACAATATAACTAGCCGCTTTTACTGTAACATTTTATTCCAAACCACAGGAACGGTGCAGGCGACAGACGGATAGGCAGACGACGGTCGGGAAGATAGACAGGAAGACAGACAAGCAGACAGACAAACAGACAGACAGACAGGCAAACACACACACACATATCAACAAATACCCGCACACCTACATGCAAATATACATACATACATACATCATACATGCATACATACATACATACATGCATACATACGTACGCACACACATACACACACATAAACACACACATTCACTCACATACATAAGCGCAAGCACATTCATGCAAACATAGGCAATCACACACCATACCCATACGCATACTCGCACAACACACAGAAATAGACACAAATTGCCTTGTTTTGCGGGTAAATACGTCGATGCGATTGGCAAGAGGGTGTTTGCCGTAACCATGAGCAGATTATGCTATCGCAATGCAGCGAAGCAGAAGAATACGTCTTTTGTTACGTTGTCCTTTTGTGCATTGTAGTTTATTTTGCTCTTCATCTCTTTCCGCAATCATTTCAATCTGCTGAACATCTGATTAAAATTACAGCCGTTGTAGATGTGTTGCTCTTTCATATGTGCTGCTGTTCAGGCCACAAGGATTCCGCGACGGTGAGAGTGAAAATGGGCGCTGAACCCAACTAGGCTCTCAAAAGATCGCTATGCCACGTTCAGCGCCTGCAAAAGTCGTTGTTAATAGGTAACTGGAAATTTTCCACCTACTTTTAAATTACTACGTTGGAACAGTGTAAATGTGAGAAACGTTTATACAGCACAGTGTTCCAAATCTGATATGAGATTTCTAGGAAATTTTTTCCCCATAGGAAGTATTGCGTTACTTGAGCATAAATGTGGTGCCCTACAGACCAATGCTAAAATTTGTTAAAATTTATGAGATCTGCCATAACTCACGTTCTCTGCCCTCATATCTCACCTGTCATTCTATTATGTGACAGTGTCTTAAGAATATATAGAGCTATAATGAGCGGTTTTAGTGGATTTCGATAATATAGTTAAAATGTCGTTTAAGTTAGGTTTGTCTTTTAAACTATTTCACACCTGTGTGGTCACCCAATTCTGCGGCGTTTTGTGAAGCAGTAATTGAATGAATCGTATCGGAAATAAGCTATGAAAACACTAATGTGCAGTAATACCTCCTAAATAGCCAATGACTTACGGTTTCGTACGGGTAGCGTGGCAGAGGTTATTTACCAGTTTGTTTGTTCATTTGTCTACTTGTTTACATGGAACGTATTCACATATTGTATGGATTCCAGCGCTCCTTTTATTGTTCCTAATTTTATCGTCTACGAAAGTGTTGTAATTGATCTTGCAATCTGAGTATTATATCTTTATGAGTGTTTGATTACTGGTCGAATGCGATTCGACCTTGAATCCCGTATAACCCTTCAATACGGTCGCCACGTCACCTGCTTTCTGGGTCAGAGAGCCTTTCTCAAATAAGTCCGGCAACAGTTTATCAGGGTGCTGACAGCAAGATCGAAGCAACGAAATTATGTGTACATATGTGCATAATATATGGGTGCATGTAGTGTAGTGGTTAGAGAGGTTCTGCAAAACCCATTGGTCCAATCTCGAGTCGCAGGCTCGTCTAGCCTTTTATCCCTCTGGGTTCTGCGAATTGGTACTTGTATTACACCTCCTGTCAGGGTAGCAGCATTGACTCCACACATCTTTAGGCTACCGCAGGTTATTGTATTGGCCAGTTATGCATTTAGTCACTTCCAACGATGCTTAACGAAGTCCAGTGCATGGTGCATCCGTCTGGGATTGGTCAACGAGAGCTTTATCCTTTTATCATATATATGTATATATATACATATATATATATATATATATATATATAATCTGGGCTGAAACACCCGAAGTCCCGTTGATCGTCGGGTGACTCAAGCGGGCTCCAGTAAATCTTCCATTTTCCGCGTCGCGTGAAAGAATAGCCCAGGGTTTCTGCTCGCTCTAGGGACTCTTCGAGCATCATGTCATTCATCTAGGGTTTTCGTGAAGAACTGTGACCATCGGGTTGGTGGTCTTCTTGTAGTGCGTCTAATATCTCGAAGAATCCAGTCACTAACGGCTCTTTTACGTCGGTTGTCATTCACACGCGTTACGTGTCCGCTCCGTCTAACCCACTTTGCCTTCCACAATTTGGCGCATAGACAGGCTTCTTTGGTTTTTGATAGTCGACCAGGTCGGAGCTTCGGATCCCTTCGCATACTTGCGTTACACGGGATACTCCTGGCATCATCCTTTCGACTGCGCGATCAATAACGCTAAGTGAATTTTCATCCTGTTTACGCAGCCACCAGGTTACTGACGCATAGATTAAGACAAGTAGTAAAAGGCGGGCACGGAGTCGGTTATTCCTTATTCTCACCATTGCATCTTCGATGCTCATGAATGCTCCTCAAGCCGCTCGTTTGCTTCTGCTCAACTCTGGAGCTAGGTCGTTCATCACGTTGATTTCCCGACCTAGATAGACACAATTGCAGCATTCGGAGATATTCGTACCGCTGAACGTGAATGGGACATGCGAAACCAACCCGTCCTTCATAAACATCATTTTTGTGAGATTTAGTCGAAGACCAATCTTTCCACAAGAGTTATCAATGCTGACAAGCATTCGTTATGCCTACTTAATGCATGATGCTATAGGAACGATGTCATCAGTAAAGCGAAGGTAGTATATTTACCAACCATCGATTTTCACTTCCATGTTGTCCCATTCCAATGTTTGCATGGTATTCTCAAGCGTCGCGCTGAATAATTTTGTCGATATGCTGTCGCGTTGCCTAACCCCACTTTTGACGTTGATGTTAATATCGTTATAGAATAAATACCTTATTTGTGAAATTTTTGTACAGCTCACGAAGAATCTTTATGTACTGAGTAGGAACTCCTTGACTATCGTGGGCTTCCAAGACTGCTTCTATCTCAGCTGAATTAAAGGCCTTCTGTAAATCGATGAAAGTGAGAAAAAGCTGTCTTTTGTACTCTCGAGATACTTCTATGAGCCTTATAATCGTGCGGATGTGGTCCATCGTGCCGAATAGTTTTCGAAACCCTTCTTGCTCACACAGCTGTCGTTCGTCCAGTGTTCTATCAATCCTGTTTAGGATTGGTTAGGATTACCCGAGTGAAAAGTTTGTAGACAGACAGCAAGCAAGCAGACTGGGCGATGGGGCGATGGTTGTCGATGTCGTGAAAGTTGTCCTTCTTTAACAATTGTACGATCCTGCTGGATTTCCGATGAGTACAGATCTTGCATTCAGACAGGTGACGTGTGTAAGGATCCAAGCTAATGTGTTTGTGAGGCTGGCAGAAGGTTATTCATGCATTGAGATCTTATGCTTTCCTCGTATTGTTAGACTTTTTACCGAAGAAGTAGTATATCGGGTTTCGGAAGAGAGGAACATACCCAGGAGGTACGACATACCCATCCTCCCTCATACGATATGAGAGAAGAAGAACGTAGCTGATAAAGAGATCTGAGTAGTATTCGTGAATAATTTTCTCCATTGCCTCTCTGGACGCTGTAACTGTTCTGTCTGGGCGTCGGAGTACAATCAACTTGGTTCCGTAATTGGTGAAGCTTTGGTGGGCTTTGCAAATGCTTTTCTCGGCTTCTGCAGCTTCGATCATAGCTGCTGCTCTTCTTTCTTGAGGATGCTCTTTTGCCGACTGTCTGCAGTGTTTTGCGAGTTCTGACATGAGTGGGTGGTTTCCTGAAGCTCGTGTGGTTCCGCTGGCTGCTCTCAGCTTCCACAGCGCTAATATGAAGACCTTGAACGAGTCAGTCGCATTCCTCGCCGTTGTTATCGAGGACGGCATCTTCCCAACGGCCGACTAATTGGCTAAATAAATCCCTGTTTATGGTGGTTTTGGGACTTCGGTTCTTGATTTCAGCGGATTTTTCTTCTTTCCACGGTTTGTGAAATATTGCACGGAGGAGGCGATGACCTGATCCAGTGTGTAATTTTGGGGTAAAATAGCGGCATCGGTAAGGCAAAACTTTCTGTTTACTGTGATGTGGTATACTTCATTATGGTATCTGCATTGGGAGACTACCACGTGCAGCGTTGAGGGTGATGCTTCTGGAATTGTGAGTTACCATGATGGTCTTGGTCGATAAGTTAAACTTAGATAGCCGCTCACCCTGCTCGTTCCATTTTAATCCGTGGGTCCCAGTGTGTCGTTCTTCAGACGTTTTTCTGAGGCCATGTTAGCGTTAAAATCTCCAGTGATGACCTTGAAGAATGTATGGTCTTCTCTGACGAACTTCTCCAGGCGCATATAGAACGGTTCGACTCCTTAGTCATAGTTTGATACCGGTACGTAAACGGCGAACATTGTCAAAGCTGGTATTGACCCACAGCTCTTCAATAGTAAACATCCGAATCGGGTTGTTAGCTGTTAGAATGAATCGATGTTCTGGGCAAACTCGTATTGTTCTTCTCCGGTGTCATAGATGGAGCTGAATGGGCGGTGTCGTCTCGTGTCGGCCAGTCTGGTGACGTCGTACCTTACCCTTTTCACATGCAGGATCAGATGTTCTATTGAGGATTCAGATGCAAGCACAATGTAGGTGCAGATCGTCACCTTAATTCTTTGAAATCCAGGCAGCTCCCATTGGTCCTGAGATTTTAGCAGCTTCTCCGCGCTCGTCCTACTCAACGCTGCCGAATCGGAGGCCTTTTTGGGGTCAGAGGATGAATCTCGTTTATTTTACTGCGTTTAGCTTTCTGATACCCACTTATAGCTTGCTGAGCTCCAAACGTAGGGTCTGGGTATATTTGGGAATAGCTCGACATCCTCTTCCGGAGTAGATGAGGAGCTTATTTGTTAGAGGTAATTCCTAGCTGCCTCCTATGCAGTTTCCTTTCACTTGTTTGCAGGCTGTTGGCTGAATTGACTCGTAGAATACAGTCCGTATAAATGAGAACATAGTCACACACACATGTAAGAATACGCATCGTAAAAACAGAAAGGATGTGCAATATCGGCGCATTAGCAACATGGAGTCAATCCTCTGGATCCTCCTGCGTCTCAGGGGAGCAAAGGTCCGTGATACACCATTCGCCACCTCTGGACGCGCCACTTATCCTCGCGACTAATCGATTCGAAATCGCTCATATGAGGGTGATCAGTGGATATATATATATATATATATATATATATATATATGGATATAGGGCGCGTGTGGCGCAGATGATCACCTGTCGCCTGTATCACTTGTAGTCCCGTTGATCGTCGAGTGACTCGAGCGGGCGACAGTAAATCTTCCATTTTTCCCTGTCTCATGCAAGAGTAGCCTAGTGGGTCCTGTTCGCTATAGGGACTCATCGAGCATCATATCTTTCTTCAAGGCTCTTTGTGAAAAACTCTGACCATTGAGTCGGTGGTCTTCCTGCAGTACGTTTGGCATCCCGAGGAATCCAGTCACTAACGACTTTTGTCCATCAGTTGTCATTCATACGCGTTACGTATCCGGCCCACCTCATTTTCGACTGTTTGGCGTACAGAACGGCATCTTTGATTTTTAATCGCTGGTGCAGGTCGGAGCCTCAGATCCCATCCCTTATTTGTGTGGAACGGGATACTCCTAGCATCGTCCTTTCGACTGCGCGTTCGATAACGCTGAGTGATCTTTCATCCTGCTTACGTGGCGACCAGGAATCTGATGCATACGTTAGGGCAGGAAGTACCGTTGAGTCAAAGAGGTGGGCACGGAGTGATACCATTTTCAAAGGTGATGGATAAATTGGAAATCGAATAATTCGCTTTTCATCCAGTGCAGCAGCCTTTACCTTTTTTACATTCGTATTTTTCTAGACAATTTCGCGAACACTATATGCAGAGCGTAAAGTGTCAGTTGAAAGTGGGGCGAAGTCCTGATAGTACTCCATTGTGAGGAATAAGGGACACTTATGCTGGCTTCTGTTTTAAAAGCTAGCATTTTTTTCGCTCAGAAATTATTTATTGCACCCTTATTGAATGGTCGGCACTTTTCTCATCTTTGTTTAGTGGTGAGTTTTTCACAGTTGCTGTTTTCGTTACATTTCCAGGTGCTTGCTTTTGTAAACAATGTTTCCTCGTAAGTGATGAGAGGACGACTGGTTCTGAAGTAATCTACATCTTGTACATAGGTTGTAGTTATCTCGAGAAATTTCCGGTTGATAGGACCTCAATAAATTCAAGAGAAAGGAAACATAAGCGATACTAAAAAATGTGGTCTTGGACTGGATCACTCCTCGATTAGAAAGTCAGCCTGCCGCCTGCAAAGAGCTGCTTTTCCGTGTTTTTCTTAAATGAAATTTAAGTGACTTAAAAAACACCGAAAGTCAAACTAAAATCGAAGTTTTTTAAGCGTATGCCTTACTATGCTGCGCTCCCTTGATCACGTCGACGACTTCGCAGCTTCTATTTAGGACACCTGTGCAAAACAGGTTTCTGTTGAGCGGCAGCAGCAAATTGTGGTTCAATGGAGTTGCAGATCGATCGGACCACAAGAACAGGATACTACGTTTTGTGAGTTTATACGACTGTGCTCTTTTACACCTCCTATGTTCTATACCTATAGCTCTCCTATGCACTATTTAACACTTTCGCGAAGGCGATTGTTTTTCGATTTCAGACTAAAACTTTTCCATTAATAGAGGATTAGAAGAGTTGAGAAGTTTAAAGAATTAAAGAAGAGACTCCGCTTCATATCAGGATCTAAAAATATAACTTTCATAATTACTAAGCAACCACGAGCATGCTGTAAAACTTTTATTCCGCTAGCGCTTCGGCGCCTTTTCCTTCTTCGGATCCGCACTTTTCCGAGTGGATAGTTACAGCTGATCGTTATTGGGATGTGGTTTTCCGTTGTCGCATCAAGTTCAGTGAGAAAGTATCGTTCGAATGGTTAACTTAAAATACGGGCCTTGACATAAAGAAGTTCCAGAAATTCAAGTTTCCACCATGATAGAACAGTGGAGTTTGTATCTCGTTAGCAAGTCAGCTGCTCATCTGGTCTTGTGGGTACTGAATAAAATGCCATATTTCGATTCAGAAGGGAAGCCAAAAATGAACGAACTCGAATAATTGGACATTCAGAGGTCATAGGCGCAATCGGTACATTTCAGTTTCTCTTCCTGTCTTTCAAGTCTAAGTGCTTTTATACCTGTGGATACGCGGTTTCTTTTTTGGATATCTAGCAACGAATGACCAACTATGGTCTCATCTATTGCATTTAGTATTGGTACATATTATTAGCAGAGAAGCTGGATAGAAAACTACAAAACCCTGTGCAGCTGTGCAGTTTAGGCAACAGTATGCCGTTATTTCCTGACACCACTTTCGACTTCACATTCCGTCCTTCTCGGAAGCGTACTGGAATTGTTCAGTAGGATCACCTGTTTTCATGGTCCTAAAATGGGCGCTTCAGCGTTATCGGTGTTTTCAGCACCAGGTTTCCACGCTGTACAAGTGGAAGTTACTCTGCTAGCATTTCAAGGCATTGTGCTTAAAGGTGCTTTAGTCCACTATCTGTATTATCAGTTAGAATGTTTATTGTTGTTAATTGAATGATCCTAGAAAGTACTGATTATGGTTGCTGTATTCCAAGTGAATGATACAAAATGATCAAAGCAAAAGCCACTATAGAATATGTGTAGTGCTTCTTTGGTGGCAGTTTCCGAATCCTCGGTTTTGTAACGAAATCTCTCCTTTTCTGATATTCTATGTCTTGTGTTTAATAATCTATCCCGTTTAAATTTGATATATTGTTTCTTGTGATCGCAGTAGATGAATAATCCATTGTGTTGGTTCTCGTGGTCTGAGTAGATGAATGATCATTCTCAGTAAATGTTCATTGTATTGGTTTTCGTGGTCTGAGCATACGAACAATCTATTCTTTAAATAAAAATCATTCCTGCTTGTCGAATTTTTATTTATGTTAGGGGATTCATTACCCACTAGGTCTATTCGTTCTGAAGAGGATTTCGACGTTATCATGTAGAAGCTCAGTTACAAGTAAACCTATACCGCGGCAGAGACCGATATGTTAGTTACTAGTGGCTACATTCTCAGTAAATGTTCAATGAGTTTCACGTTGTTATGCGAGCTGTTAACATGAGATTGCTCGCGTAAAGCAGGGTGGTGGAAAAAGACTATATGTTCATTAAGACATGTGTAGATATCTAGTGGCGGTCAACACAATGGTAGTGATGTGTCTGTCATCACGAGCATGGTGCTAGTTCCATTCCGCTCCAGGCGAACGAAGCCGCTCATCCCTCTGGCGTCGGGAAACTGGTACTGAACTTATCTGGGAAAAAATCACTCTCTACAATGCAACTGGGAATGCTCCGGCCAGGCTATCTTAGGACTCCAGGGTGAATTGCTCGGCCAGCATTCTACGACATTTAAGATAAAATGAAAATTCTCAAGCATCCCGAAGCCTCACCTGAAGTCGGATGATCTTCGTGGACAATGAATGCGAGGAAACGAATCGAATGTGAGAAGTGCTGGGATTCGCACGGTAGACGTGAAGACGGGTCATGTAAAATAGAATAAAGAGAAATAGATATGTTGAATAAATAGATACAGTGGCTGAAAGATGAGTGTGGATAGTTACAAGACTGACGACCATAATTAGTTGAAGCTCTTAAAAATTAGCACAAATTAATAAAAATTGGTTTTGGAAATGTGTAATGATGAGGAAAAAGCTCGTTAATGGGAGCTTCTATCGTTGGTAATTTGTAATTTATCTGCACAAGTTGCGTGCGAAAATCAGTTATTAGAAATGTCTTCAGGACACGAACTAGGTCCACTGGTTTGAGAAACTCTCCAGTTAACTAAGCACTCCATCCTCCCAGAGTCGGGAAAGTGGTGCGAAAGAGGTGCTTAGTGAAGCTCTTAAAAAGCTGGAGAGTGCCACTAACGAAGGCTCCGAAAAGCTGTTTGGGCCATCGACGATTAGAGGGGGAATAAAATGGACTAGCATTTTCATGGCGAACGCAGAGTCTGAAATTTATCAAGTCAAGGCTTTCATTTTCCGGACAGCTTTGAAATAAATTTTCCGACCTTAAGGATATGGCGCACTGGTTTTCCTGAATGTGGAATAGAAGCAACTACCGCGTTTTTGGTTGGAACACCACGAACCACTGTGCTGCAAGCGCTGTGGAGTGAATATGTAAAAAAAGCGTAAGGTCATAAAATGACCAGGATTGGATTTCATAGATAGTCGGAGTCTTGGTGAGATTGTTTACGCTGTACATGTGTGTGATAATTGTCGAATAGAGTGCTTCGCCAACTATACTTTCTATGAAATAATAATGTTCTAGGGATTACGGGTTACGAATGGAAACTGTGGGCCAAGTGTGCTTATATATAGCCAAGATTTACTCGTTAGTATTTTTGTTGTTCAGGTTGGAGTAGATGTTGCATGAAGGCTTTTACTTTTCGCGGTGGTAATCGGGACGGTGAATGTCGAGCTTGTTCGAATGATAAAATCAGATACGTGGTGCTCCATTTGTAAGCTCCTCTGATAATTTTGCTCAGATCAGTGCCATCATTTGTGAGACCAGGAAGTGAACAATTCGTGTTGTGAACGGCCCAACTGCAAATCGACTTATGAGATATCGTGTTTACTTAGAATCGGGAGATAATCGACCTGAGTAGTATGCACTCGAAGAACGCGACCCTTACCTTACATAATTCCTGCATCAGCGTCATTCACGTTACTGCTAAGTTTTTAGTAATCGACCAGTATTATCCTGTTAGTGAAATATGAGATTCCTGATGAAATTTGCCCGTAAAACAACGAATTTCGGAATCAGTACTTTTCTGATCGAAAGTTGTTTCCGCAAAAAGTAATTTCCTCTTAGAATGTCAATGTAGAACTGCCTGCTTCTTTGAAAGCACTTTTTATCAACTTAGACCCACAAACTATTAAATAACTCGACAATTTTAGATAATGTTAAAAGCCGTGGCCAATCAGAATGCGAGAAGAAACTGCGCTGCGAATAATTCTCTACATTCTGAGCGCGTTCCAATGTCGCTCAATCGCTCAAAGGAAACGAGTAATTTTTCCGAAGTCTTTTCTATTTCAATTATTTAGATTACTGTTGCAAATTTTAATTGGCGTGCCAGTTTTTAAGTGTTTAACGCAGAAATGGCGACTGCCCACAATGGCGGCGAATGCAATGGTATCTTTGCTTCCAACTTGGCGGAGTAGCGCTTGTTTAACCACTTTGCAGTTAAAGATAAATACGTTTTTCGACGGGGAACAAATCCTAGAAGATAAAGATTTTAACGTGTTTAAATAGGAAAACTTATTTTTGGTTAGAAAAGATCGATAGATCGTCATTGGTTTTATTCCAAATGAAAAACTTGATGCGGTCTGCTAAGAGTGGCGGTTGCCGATCCCATGCAAACAGTGTACACCACGGTCATCTTTCGAGTTCACGCCGAGCAATGTAAGCCTTCTATTTCTCTGGTTCTGGAAATAAAAAGCAGATTTGCCCGCGAAAAGCTCCATCCGATCAACCAAAACCGCCGCCTAAATCATTGGTGACGAAACAAGGGGGCTCTTGCAAAGCTATCGCAGGTTTACAGGAAGAATAAACTCGACCAGCATTTCACGATGTCTATGTGGAAGACAGTGCTTTAGATGCATTCGAGCCCACATGAAAACTCAAAGACATTTTTGGATAACGGAAGCAAGAATGAAGCAAGAAATGGTGTCCGGAAAACATTTGAAGTCGGATCAAATAAATGATAAAAAACAATGGAGTTAAGACTGTGTGTCGAAGGAAGTCCGTTTGAAGTTGGGCGGCTAAACTGCTTTTACGCTCTAACTGTAAGGGAGTTTTTTCAGCTTTTGTCAAAGTTAACTATGGATTTCCACACAGAGATTTTTTTAAATCGAGGATTCAATTCAAATAAGAGGAAGGCTTGTTTCTATTATTCGCTCGGCTTAAAGAAGCACGCTGGCACCTGAATAATAGAAAATTCTTCAACCGGATTTCTTGGTCAGTCCCACCCGTAAAATGAAAAGAGTAAAAAATTGTGAAATGTGTAACGAATGGTGACAGTTGAAAGCAGCTTGAAATATTGAGGAAAGCAAGAGAGCGCTTTTGAACGTTGAAAATGAATTTCAACTGAGGCATCCGAATACCACAGTGCTAAAAATGACTAATTACATAAAGCTGTCAATATTCTTCTCCGCTGCAGAAATTTTCGAGTTTTATTTCGTTTCTCAGCGGCAACGCAGATCTTCGGTCAGCGACAATACGACATCATAAAAAAGCGAAACATACATGAATTTATGAAAGACACGTCTGTAAACACGATACAAACTTAAAGTAAACCTATAGCTGCTCATTTTATCTGTGAGTATTATACAACAACATCGGGTAAGTTTTTGAGGAACAGTGAGGTTAATTGAACTGAGGTAAGGCAAGCTTCACATCAATTCCAAGAAGAAAACAAGCAACTGTGCTTTGTGCCATTCTGAAAGTGGCTTTTTTAAGCTTCTAAACTATTTCTGGTTTTTTGAGCAGTCATAAATAATTTTTAGTATGTTTTAAAAAAGTTCTGGGGATTTTAGGAGTAAGTTCACACCTTCTTTGAAGGATGGCGCGACCGAATGCTGAGAGGTACGACTCGTTTCTAGGCTCGAGATCCATTAGATATACAGTAATGAACATAGAAATCTGAAATCGCATTGTTTTCTAGGAAATCATTCATCTCGTCACACATTAAGGAACGATTTTTTGCAAATATATGATTTCTTAAATAATTAGATTTAGATCTTTGAACAATCTTTTAACCCGTTTTCAAATATCGTATGGTGACCAGCATTTCCCTGATTTGCTTCATTGTTGGCAACCGTTATGTACAGAGGTGGTCGGATGCAGGTGTACATTACATTGCAGCACCAGAGGAATCTATGGACTTGCCTACTCGTTCGCTTGTTGAGTGCTGGTCAAGCGTGACTTTTCATAGATGGCCACGATATCCAGGTGAGGGCTTCCCAGGTTGTCGCCCCAGTTGCCGGCTTTTGTGAATAGGAAGGAAATTTTCTGCATTGCGATACGAATTCTATCAGAAGGACAGCGATTCCTGTGAACTCAGCTAATTCCATATGTCGACTGACCCTTCGATGTTGGTGTAAAAAATTGAATTTTATTTATTTCTATTTATTTCACTCATATGATCCGTCCGCACGTCTACTGTGCGGATACCAACACTCTCTCACATTCGGTTCGTTTCTTCGCATCCATTGTCCACGAAGATCTTACAAATTTTACAAGTGGCTTCGGTTGTTGCTTGAGGATTTTCATTTCATCTTGAATGCCGTAGAATGCTGGTCGAGCAATTCTCTCTGGAGTCCTGAGATAACTGGGTTGGAGCGTTCCAAATTGGATTGCAAAGAGTGATTTTTTCCCAGACAAGTCCGGTACCAATTTCTGGACCCCGGAGGGATGAGAGGCTTGGTTGTCCCGGAGCGGAATAGAACTAGCACAAATTTCAAACTATCAATCTATTTGTATGACCCCCAAATCGAATTATATCAATTATTTTCTTTTATAAGTAGAACTCGATTTAAATCTCAATAAAGCACGTACAGTCTTTTTTCGAAACCAAAGTTTTGTTAATAGAGCAAAAAATTCAAGGAAATCTGTAAAACTGTTGACTAAGCGCCCATTCTCCCTACTCGATTCGGTCAGTGTTAAATTACTCACTGGTCTCTTGTCAAGGATATTGGACTGTATCTCTGGAGGAATGTAGTCTTTGACGTCATCAACTTCTGGGGTGCACATCTCCGTCTCGATATCATACAATCCAGGAAGCATTTCATCGCATCTGAAACATTTAATTGCGGCATATAAAACGGCTAGGTTCAGTTTAAGAACTGCGAAAGTTGATGACCGAATGTATTGTGGATGCAATCGTCCCTTGAACCAAACTGCAAAATATGTGAGAATTATAAACACTGGACAGAAAAGAACTCACTTGCAATCGTTGTCAATGCTTTTGTGAGCTGAATAATGCTTCGAAGTGGAAATTTTTGCTGACTGAGCTTTTAGTTGCTTGCAGAAATCGCAGAACACACTAGAAAAACACAAATTAAGAAACTCAGTTTAATTAGAAAGTTCTTAGAATTATTATTAAAGAAGACAGCAAATGAAAAGAAATCTGGATAGAAGAAATGAATTGGTTACGGTAGAGAAGCACAGCACCAAGTCAGCAGTTTTCGCCGTCGTAATCACTGGAAGTGAGATCACGGATCTCGAATGTTTACCTGCTGTGATTTATGCTGGAATTAGTACTGGTGAGTTGAGAATCGAAAAAACCTAGCACTTAGTGCCACGTATCCACTCCCACAACCCATTTCTCCATTTGCCCCATTTGAAAGGTTGTCACCAAAGGCATTACTTTACCAACATGGTCACTCCACAGCCGTGATTAGCCGAGAAACCTCTGTAGGCCCATAATATTGATAATCCCGAAATTTTATGGATAAGAATGGGCTTAAATCTAATTCTTCGATTAGCTTATTTGCTATAATCAGTGGAGGAAAATTTTAAAGAGTAAGATTTACTAAAGCGATGTTTCGTAAGCCAAGTCCAGGTTTCTTGAGCTTACCAACCAAATAGCAGCCATGTTAAAAAGGTGCTCTACTTTAAATGGAAGCTTGGATAAGAACGAAACAATAAATGTAGTTGCAGGTAGCATTAACGAAGTAAAAACATGGCTGAGAGAAAGGCAAAGCACTGGACCACCAACGACCACGTGCGCATTGCAAATCAACTTCAACTGCTGCCAGCACGCGCCCAGAACGCATGAATATCATGTACTAATTACTGGAGGAATTTAAAATACGGAAAATTTCGGTCGTGGCTGCAAGGATTAAATTTTCCACTGCGACTTCCGTTGGTCATTCATAACCAAGTATTCAGTTACACTCACCAAGTTCCTTCGAGTTTTGAGCACGGACATTGGTTGACTTTTTCGTCAATTTTCTTCGAGCATGGAAGCGTGGGATTGGAAGGATCTGGAGTACCGCCGATTCGTAACTCTACTTCAGCAACGAGATTTCGTATTGGTCGTAAGATTTCCACACCTTCAAATATGAGTAAAAACTGGCTAAAGTTACCGCCTTGTCCAGAAGGATAAATGTAAATGATGATTGATGTCAAGCATACTTGAGGTGACTGAATGAAAGATCGATCCTTTCCTTTTTCCTCAGCTCTAAACAAATTCTTCCTCGGAAAGGTATCGAAAATTTTTTCAGTCCCAACGCTACAAGGGTGAAGTAATAGGTCAAATATGGAGGTAAAATCTGATAGCGTACCCTAAGTGAGGTTCGGAAGCTCAAGTTTCTCTTTATGAACTTATAGGAATATCAGTCTAAGCTCACAAAACCAGAAACTGTTTTTGTTCTCCCTTGTCTTTAACAGTAAAAAATAAAAAACCACGAAGCATTTGGCGTAATCAGTCTCTAACACGTGTGTCATGAATACGTTGGCATACGTAGCACCGCAGAGGTAGTCGAATGCATATATGGTCTATACAACGAGTTACAGTGGCCTGTCGGTGTATCAAGGCTATATTTTTATCGCCCCACACAAGTTTGATACTAAGCTGTCGACCTCAGAGGAATGAAAATTCTGGTGAGTCCGGAGCGCTGGGTCTATTACGGAGAGAGATTCGGTGTGTATCACACAGCACTCTTGCCTCTGCACTATATTCGCCCTCATCCATCTATAACAATATAAGAAAATAATAATCTCATTTAATTTGTTCACGTCAACTAACTGAAATCATTTATTGTACAAATTTCGTTATTTGTTCGTGATAGTTTACGATTTAACAGATTAATAATTTTTGTGCGCTTCTACTTTTGAATAGGAATAATGTGCCAATAATAATCCATACAGTACAAGTAGACAGGATTTCTTACCTTCAGCTTTAATTTTAATACATCCTGGAATTACTGGATTTTTGGGCACGAGTTGAACCTTGTCTGGATTGAAACGTATTAACGGCCGATATTTGTTAATGTCGATTCCTTTTCGTTGCAAATACACTGCAAAGAAGTAGAAATAATTATAATACTGACCATAGTGAAAATGGAGAAATCGCAGTGATTTTTCCGCTATAGGATCATTTCTGCTAAATTTTTTCACAGTTTTTTGGATCTTTGTAGCATAAAGGATAAGGATAAAGCTCTCGACATTGATCAAACCCTGTGGGATGCGCCATGTATTCGACTTCATTATGCATCGTTTGGAGGTGATTGAACGCATATCTGGCCTATACAATGACTCACGGTGGCCTACCGATGTATCGATCCAGTGCTGCTATCCTCCTATACAAGTATGGTACCAATTTGCCGATCCCGGAGGGATGGAGGGCTTGGTGGGCTATGGGCGCGGAGACCGATTCCACGTGTGTGCCGCAGTGGCGCCTTCAACCATTGCGCCACATGCACCCTATATATATATATATGTATATATATCCAAGCATAAACGGACAAATGAGCACATACATGAATTCCTATACACGCTAAAAGACGTCTAATACACGCGCCCTCTTTGTGCCATATAACTAATATTGACCCTCACACGGAAACAATTTTCTAGTTCCACTCACTCTTCTTGAAACCACCACAGATCTGAGAGGACTTGCATGTAACAAAATGAATAGATTTCGCTTAAAAATTCCTGTAATTTTTGTTTATTTACAAGACCTATCACCACTTACTGCGCGAATTCCACCAATTCTTTCATTCGGCTCGTGGGAGTACCCCAGTACCTTAATGAAGGTCTTTGGATTTGCATTTGCGACCGGTTACTAGATGAGGATTTCGTCTTCTTCGTGCATGCCGCTGAGTAGTGGCGGAGTTAAATCTTCAAGTAATCTTAAGATAGACTTACAAGGCAATTTACAGGCCTTTACTGCAGATTAAAAATTTGTTGATTAGATGGAGCTTTGGCCAGGCCATGAGTATATGAGGTGGCCTGTCGAAAATGGTGCCGGGTCGAGCTAGCGACCATGCGTACACTTCATACAATCTTTGAGTACTGCGCTCTCCATCCCACGTACATGACCAGTTGGAAATTCTAACACTTTTTTGAGTTTTTGAGCACAGCTGAGTTAAGTTTTCCATACTTGCCCTATATTCCTCTGTCCTATAAATGGGCAAAATTAACTTCAATTTCGCTTTTCAGAAGGAAAAGCGCTTTCTTCTTTTTATGAAATGGCCGGAACGAAGTAACTAGGCGCGACATAAAGTTTGAGAGATGATTACTCGATATTTATGGGTAATAGACGGTGACAATGCTAGGAAAAAAGAAAACTGGTGTAGAAAATTGCAATAAATGCAGTCCAACCAAAACTGATTGCTAAGGTTGCTCTCACGTGTGAAAATATAGCATAACGATATTCACCACCGCTTTTTCGCAGCAGATACGATTTGTTGATGGGTTAGACCGTGCTGAGACGAAATGTCGGCTATCCTGAGATAAAATGCTGACAATCACTATCACGTAAATCGAATTATTCACTTGTTCTGCACAATATGAATTGCTTATCTACTTATGCAGTTTATCAGTTATCATTTGTTTTCAGGAAAATCGCCATTGTTGAATGTGCCATATTGGATGACATCGAACAAAAGATGTTCGCGAGTAGATTCAATCATTTTGCCCACAAAATTCACATTTAAGTATATCTCGCTTAAAGCACTTACTGAAAAAGTCAGCATAACATGCTTTAATAACAACGATTTTACATCGTTTGGCTGTTCATCCACATCCTCAGTTCTTCATCCACAATGCAGAAATTAATAGAAAAGACATCTTCTCTTTGGGTCCTTTTTCACTCACTATGTTAGCGCTCTATTTATTACTACAGTGACTACAAAATTCCAGAATTCATCGAGAATCTGTCAACCTATTCCGCGAAAACCCCAATCTTCAGCCCTCTCAGTAATAAGTTGGACGTCTTAGAGGCAAAATTGTCTCAGATTCCGAATTACAATGCACGTGAGTGGGCCGTTTTGTCTTCGCTGTCGCTACATATGCAGAAGTATCGGCCTTTGTCTGCTGATTTCTTCGAGACCTCTAATTCTTTTACCCTGGCATACTTGCAATGTATTATTATCGATGCGTAAAACATTTGCGATAGCTTTAGTCGATTTCTCAACCTGTTCTAAATCCTTGAAATTAAAACGACTGTATAAATGAATATTCTCAATTCAAAGTCATAAAATTCATGGGTGTTACAGATGCTCTGTAATACTACACATTTTGTCGTTGGTTCGAGCACGCAGTACAGGACTAATCGAGCCCTCAAGCATTTGGAGTCGGCCAATTGGTGCTGCATCTGATACAGTGTGAGATCAAGTCTTAAACAGAGACAAAATGGTAACTACATTTAATCTCGAGAGGGGAAGGACCGAGCAATCTTCTGAGTTGTTCGCGCCAATGTTCATCGTAAGCAACGTGAAGATGAGTGGGAGTGTGAGAGATTTTGCACTCTGATAGATATCTCTAGTGGCCAGAACGATACGATCGCTCTCGGGTGAGTAGACAACACATTTTGCTTATCACAATTAGGACGGGCTATTGATTGACGCGTGTTAAAACATTTGATCGGGCAGGTTTTTCTTGATTCACTCGATAACCTGTATGGGTGTGTGGCGTCGGGGTGAACGGGGCGTTCGGAGAATCCATTAGCCGTCTCCAGGGATTTTTTCTGACGTACAGAGTAGCATATCCTCTAGCTGCGGTCGAGCAACAAGTTACCCGTCCGCCAACGGTTCCGACCAAACCAAATTCATTGCAGTAAAAAATTAAAAATTACAAGGAGCGCAAGTAGTTGGTTTTGAAATGGGAAGTGTTAACGTGATAATGTCGTTTGGCAAAAGTCTCACAGATTCCTGCTGAGTTGATTATACCGAGAACAGCATGACGAATACTAACGACTACCTAGTAACTAGAACCGCTAACTTGACAGACGTAATAGTACGTCAACAGCATTCACTATGTGATTTCAACCACAGTTTATCAAACGGATGTTTTCGTTTCCCACATGCAAGCAAAGACCTTAGAACATCATAGAGTAAAGAATTAGTAAACCTAGGTGAAATTTGTCTCGGCAAATGTGACGACGTACAAAAATGTCACCAAATGAATAAAACTCGAAAACGAAAGAAAAGCAGAGGAAAAATAGGAACGATGAACGAAACGAAACGAAATGACTGTCGGAGAGAATTCAAGTGCGACGGAATGAATCAGCTGAGGCTTACCGGGTGAACATGCGCCAGACACTCGGATGTCGACCTCGGCCCTCTCGTCCCCATCGGTCCTAGAGGGTAGCGAGACGAGAAGCAGCAGCGCAGCGCAGCAACGACGCAGCATCGTCGCGCGATCCGAATGGTTGGCCCCCAATCCGACGCCGCCGCCCCCATCGGATGGCGACGTCGGCGAGCGGGCGAGAGACTGTGCCTCGGCTGGCCCCACATCCTGTTGCTGCGCTCCCGCCATTTCGATGTCGTCGTTCGGCGTCGACGATTTCGACGTCGAACAGACACACGATGAATGTTCAGACGAACATGCTCAGCTCTGAAATTGTGTGCACGCGATTACAATGAATAAGGCCAAGTCAATGCCCAATGTGTAAAATATCAGACAAGACATTTTGTGGTACTTTGACAAGACCTTTAGTTCCATGAATAGGAAATTTTAGAAGATATCTTCTACCACCTACAAAGACCCTAGTAAAATCTGTCACCTACTAGAATTAATAGGAGCTGTCATAACTTCTCTCCTAGCCCGTTGTTTCAATGGAAGAACAATGTCTATATATTCAGGGTAGAGCCCATAGAAAGCCCGTTTTGTGGCCACGTTTTCCGGATAGGGTAGAAATCGGTTATTCAATGAACATGTGGATGCACGTTATCTTTCAGAAATTTTTCTTGATAATTTGGAGGAAAATACTTCATTGGCTCATCACGACAAGGAATTGTTGATGCTCTGGAGCAATTTTCACCGGGCTGGTTGAGGAAGAAGTTTTTCTTTGTAATCCTGTGAGAATCGTGCTACGCTGTTGATAGTATTTGCAAAGTCCATGGAGAAGGTAGTACTTCTGACCACACCACCAGAAATGTTTAGTGCAGCTCTAACGCTGCATTTCCAATTCCGTTGACAAGTTACTGAAAGTAAGGAGCAAATTATATCAAAGCTATCACCAAAGACCTCAATTAATTCAGGAGATGTTACACATGCCAAGAAACTCCGTCCAGTCCTTCATACTCATACGAAAGAGCTTGTCTACGGAACCCGTTGCGACGTTAAGGATCGACCTAGTTTAGCAAAGAAAAGCCTTTCTGCTCGACTATCGGCACACGATTCTCTGTTGAAACTCCCAGAAGAATCATCTCTTTAAAGTGGACAATTTCTGGGGATAAAAGTAGATGTCTTATAACAACATTGCTGTCAGTGGGATATGATCAGTTCAGTAGCATAAGCCAATTAAAACAGTGGCATACACTGAAAAAGTTATGTACTGCAAAAGAATGAATTAAATGGATAAAGGATAAAGTGCTCGAGGTTATTCTGGCCTAGAGGGAGGAGCCGTGCATTTCAAAGGTGGTGGAATGGATATCTGGCCTGTGCAGTGACATAAAGGGGCCCACAGGTCGATCAAATTACTGTTTTTCGTCCTCTAAGAGAAGTCCGACCCAAATTTGATGACTTCGGAAGTTTGGAATTTTGAAACTTTGTAGGCATCGATCATGGGATTAAAGTAACGACTAGTTGTGCATTGCATGATGAACAACACTGCGCTACACAAGCCTTCAGGTATTCTGGAGAACTACAGATAATGTTCAAACGAGTACTGAGTAGAAAATTCATCATTAATTGCATCTTGGTTATTGACTGAAAAAGTGGACAGTTATGTGGATAAATGTCTTGTATGCTACGGTTGCAATTGTTTTTGGTAGCTTGATCGATTCACCGAGGAAGTCAGAACCAAATCCTTTGGATCGATAGCCCGTGAACGATATTGGTGCGCTTTGAGGAATCGTAGAACTATTCTTTGAATCAACGAAAAAGGAGAAATATTTTATTCGAAAAGCCAATTTATCATGCATTGCTGGGCATCCAGACGGTGAATACCTCCATTGGTCAATCAGATTCTATTGTATTCGTTGTCATTGGGAAATACTACAACTTCCATAGCATCTAATATCAGTGACGGCTACCCTATTGTAAACATGTTTGCATGTTTCTTGGATTGTCACAATTTTGCTTCAGTATCAATCTTTAGCACGTAACACCCCAGATCACTTTTCCTGCGTTATCATTCGTAATTCGAATGCGGAAACGACCAGAGTAAAGTACTTCATCGGACGCGATATTGTTCCACAAAGTATTTTTTCTACACCAAGTTCAAATTTCTTGCTCAATTTTTAAGAGTTTTAGCTCTAACCGTATTTTCATAGACACATATTCATAGCGTGGGTATCTTATGAAAGTTAGTATACGACTAAGATCATATGGTAGGGCCTGTTCTGGGAAGCTGTGAAATTTCCAACTTTTAAAACACCAGTAATCGCGAAGATATTATGAGTTCTCGGAAAACCTACTTCGTGGGCTATACACTAAATATGGTTGAGGTTATATCACTCTACAGCTCTCTACCCGTGATTACGAAAAGCAATTATAAATAAATTTGGGACTATTCACTCTATTCTGTCACATGTACATGGTGTAACATTCTCGTAGTTGCGATAGAGACTGACAAGGACACTGTTGAAATCGTGGCCTTGTCAGCAATGAAATACACTTCTTGCAACTCATTGTAGGTAGGGAATTTTCCGCAACCAGTGGACAAGACATGAAGGCCCAACAAAGCTGACGCGCGGCTATGGGCATTGCGCAAGACCATCACGAAGAACTTGATGTCACTTGTTATTTAAAGACGAGCATGAAGAGTAAAGATCAATTTGAGCAGGTTGCTTAGATATCGTGCATCCTATGAAGCGAAATTAGTTCTCAAAGGCTAGGTGAAGTCTGATTTTAGAACCACAACGTTGCTGAGATATTTGCAAAACTCTGGACCGCAGGTGTCTATAGTGGGTCTATAGTGGGATGAGAGACGTGCGAAACAAAGGACCCGCATGGTGTGGTGGTGAACGCGTTACTCCCCGGAAAGGACAATAGCGCGTTCGTTCCCCACTATAGACACCTGCGGTCCAGAGTTTTGCAAATATCTCAGCAACGTTGTGGTTGTATTTCGCTTACTTAGTAACCTGCCATGAAAATTATAGAAGGCAGAAAACAAAACGTTAAACATTCTGATTTTAGAGTTCTAAAAGAGGATTACTCACACGTGATTTCCACAGAATTTCAAGAGGCCAGACTTCAAATGTATTCAGTGTTCGGTTACACACCGCACAACAAATGGACGAGAGAATGGCGTAGGAAGAGGCTCGCTTCAGGTGTTTCGCATCAGGCGGAATGTCAATGTCGACGACAGAGGCTGCCGAGGACGTCATTTAGCTAAGCAGTCGAATCCTGGCTGACACTTCTCGACGATCGGCTAGAAGCATTGCGCTCGAGCTGTGCTGAGTGTCGACAAAACAACAGTTGCTCACGACCAGCACGAAATTGTAAAGATTCGTTCATTTCATTACTCTTTTAGCGGAATATTATCTGATGCATTCCTTTTTGGTAGAAATTCTTTTTGATCCTTGCTCTTTTCAAAGGTTCTAATTTTCGTGTGCATATGACTGACCAGTTTAACACATGACACTTTGCATTTGATATCTTCGAAACCACTTCGAGTTTTCTATTCCACATTTCGACTGATGTTTTTAATAACCATTGTAAAAGTCGCCCACTGGGCTGGAGAGTTTGACAGTTTGTGCTAACACTAGGCAATTTTAGATGAGAGCTCAGTTCATGCTTTATGTTTACTTAGAATACCAGGTAGTTTATTTTAGTTCTTTTTCATGGTGAAATGAAGTTACAGAGGACAAATGCTCTGTAATAAAAAACTACTGCAGCATTTCAAAAAAAGAAGAGTAGCGCCTTGTTATTTGAAATCGTCAAGAGAGAAATTCGTAAACCGTGACTAGCTTTGCTGAAATTCTACTGCTTTGAAGCTATCTCACCTCTTAACGAGAAACACATAGCTTTTTCTCCTGACGTTTTTCCGTCTCTCATGTTAGGATCTGAAGTCGGCTTACAAGTGTATTGATGAAAAAAGCTAAAAACCTGGATTGAATAGAATTCACCTACCCATTTCAATCAAGGTAATTCACTTTTCTGTTAGTAAAACTAGTTCTTCAGCAAAATTCGTCTTAACCATTGTCGACGAGCTGCAGATTACTTCTGCGGTTATTCGGCATAATTATTTGTAGCTTTCAAAGCTTCTATCGAGGACGTGCACTTAGAAAATGAAGGTTACTTTCAATAAAACAAAATGATACTCAGTTCACCTAAATCAAACTCACTCCTAACACTTTCTATCATTTAAAAAGAACAAACAATGCCATTGAACCCTCTTTGGACCACACGTTAACCTGCGGAAGCCTACACTGTGTGAAGTTAGAGATTCTTTTATCATTCCAGACATCTATGATACCAATTGAATGACCCTGAGAGGACAAAAAGCTTAATTTATCCGGTGAGAGATCAGGCTACCACCCACATGTGTACTGTTGACCACCGCTAACCACTTCGCTAGACGATTCCCTTTTCCACGTCATATCTTATTCAACGACAAGTGATGAAAGAAAAAGCACCAATCGGCTGAATGGTTAGACCTTTTGATAGGATCTACCTGCGCTCTCGTCTAGACGTGTCCAAATGAAATACGAATAAGCTGCGAACCTCAATGGAACTGAGCAAGCAACGTCGTGGACTTTTTTCGTGTTATTCATTCTTCAGCCATCCAGTCAAATCTGCTTAAGTGACTAAGTTGCTGTCCCACTCCCGAATATTCGACTTCTAGTGATCAGATTTCGATTTGGCACAATGTTTTCACGATTCATCAGTCAAATCCTGCGAATATCCTGGTAATACTTTGTCCTTTCTTATTACTTTGTAGAGGAATCAGTAAATTGAAAAAGCAAATGAGAATTTTCGATCTGCATTTATGGTTTCATTTCGCTGTAAGTACACCTAAATTCATACGTGCGTGTTCTTTTTTCTTCACCAAGGTCTATGTTGGATGAAATATCCTTTTAAATATTCCAAGTAGAGCTGGTGAACTTCGAGAAATAAATTGTGTGTTGCTTCGCTCTGCTGCCAATGAAAGATGGATTATTTTCAATAGAAGCCAAGCGAGGATGATGTAGCTGCCTCCCATCGACTTTCACTTCTATGTCATTCCATTCTATAGAAAAATAAAGAAGCTCTCGTCGTTGGTCAACCCCTGAGGGATGCGTCATGCATTCGACTTCGTTGGATGTCGTTGGAGGTGATTGAATGCATATTTGGCCTTTACAATGACTCACGGTGGTCTACCGATGTATCGAACGAGTGCTGCTATCCTCCTAGACAAGTCTGGTACCAATTTGCCTACCCCAGAGGGATGGAAGGCATGGTGGGCCATGGGCGCTGGGATCGAATCCACGTGTGTGTCGCATTGGCGCCTCCAGCGATTTCTTTTCTTCCATTATGTAGCGGCTACAAACAGTTTTGAGCAAACGATATCGCCTTTTAGAAACCATCCATTTACGCAATGATACTGTCGTTATAGAACAGTGAGATCTTAATGTCTTAGCTTTTATTTACTGCCTATTCTTTTTTCATGCCAGAGTACGATGTGAACTACAACCACAAGAGTACGGAGATATGGATAGAACTCATAACCACAGTTAAGTTTCCAAGCCGTGACTTCCATTTAGTGGATGCTAATGTGCTTTTTGGGCAATTCACCACGCAAACCTGTGCTGTTGCTTTGTTTTTCTCTCGGCCAGTTCTTTTACTCTACCAGTACTATCAGCATCCACCCGTCAATGGGAGCAATCTGGAGGATAGAAGTCGGGAATGGTCTGGGAAGCACAAATTGTGCATTCCAAATATGTATTCAACCACCTCTACGATGCTAGATGAAATCCAATACAGAGAGCATGCCTCAGGGATTGGTCAACGCCAAATGCTGTTTATTTTTATCCACAGTCAATAAAAACAATTCAGGCGTAGTAGAGAGCTAGAGTCACCTATTTTACACACTTGCACCGAAGGGCAAATATTTAGTTCCATTTGTTTGGCGTTCAAGAACTACTCTTCATCTTAGCACGCCACATGTAGCTACTACTAGGCAGATAATGATCTGTCATTGAAGAGTAGACAGGGCAGTAAAACAATCTCAAAAACTGCTCTCGGCTTGGAAGAGTCCTAATTGCGGCGTGGCAAACCTTTCATTGATTCATAACTGCCTTTCCTGAGGACTGGCAACACACTTACCTGGATATGTCTGTTTTTCAAATGAAAATTTTACTTAGCTAACTCCATATAAACAATAGAAATCAGGAGTTGTGCACACATTAAAGTGTGAAGACGGACTACTTAGATGTTAACTTATCACACTTAACACATAGTCTATTTTTGGTCGGCGGTTGCTCATGTTATAGCTTATAACTTTCAGTAACTTTATAGATTTGCATACTCCTAAAAAAAGGAAAAAGGGCCGAACTATTCGTAAAAAGCTCTAAAAGCTCTCGGCGTTGATCAATCCGCGAGGGATGCGCCATGCATTCGACATTCGACATCGACATTGAGTGTCGTTGGAGGTGATTTAATGCATATCTGGCCTTTACAATGACTCACGGTGGCCTACCGATGAATCGAACGAGTGCTTCTATCCTGCCAGACAAGTCTGGTACCAGTTTGCCGATTCCGGAGGAATGGAAGGCATAGTGGGCCATGAGCGCGGAGAACGATTCGACGTGCATGTCGCAGTGGCGCCTCCAACCACTGCGCCACACGCGCCCTGTGTATATTCATAGCAATCATTACCCCTTGTCTATTTAAATTTACTATTTTGCCACGTTTTATTCATCGAAACACTATGCGTGTAAAAAGTAACGTCGCTTACGTCGAAATCTTAAAAATTTTCCCTTTTTTTCACAATTCTTTTATAAATCACCTCGCATCGAGCTATTCGTATTCGTCATCTTATAAATCCAAATTTTGTCTAAGAAAGACAGCGGTTAGTCATGCCCATTAGGAAACAAGGTGATGGCTTGACCCCTCCACAACGCCCCTGTCCAACCAACGTAGAAACGCCTTTGCTTGGCTATCTACAAGATTACAAGGTGAACCGGCTCGACCAGCACTTTACGACATTCATAAAGGATGCTAATCTCAAGCAGCAACCGAGACAAGACCCGATATGGTCGAAGACGTTTGTGGATGCTCGATGCGAGGAAACGAATCGAACTCGAATGCCAAAATTCAAGCAGTGGATGTGATAACGGGTCGTGTGAAAAAATGGGTTAATAAATACATTCACAGATGTATATGTACGTATTTTCTTGTTAATTTGTGCACATAATCGTCATATATTATGTGATAGCAACGTTTCTTTGTCTCGGCTCGTTATCCACTACTCGTCACTGAAGAGTGTATTTTAAGTGATTTTAACGTGAGTTGGACTACCAATTTACTCCTTTACTTTTTTCCAAATTTCGTCGAATGCTGGTTGAACTGATTCTCTTTGGAATTTTGAGATAACTTTGCTGAAACATCGCTGGGTCTTCACTAAAGGTATTTGCAACCCCTTTCGGATCAAAGTAAGTTTTCCCCACAACCAACTTGAAACCAGTTTCCCGACGCAGCAAGAATGGAAAATGTGGTTAGTCTATTGCACGTCGAACCAGAAGTTAGGGATTTCTAACCACTGGCCTTCCCGTTATATATATATATATATATATATACAATATATAGTTCCACGGATCTTCCTCGTATGAGGGATCTCGGCCGGTTAGTAGAGGGCTACGTGGCGCGTCACCAGGTGGCGGGCAGAGGGTCAATCGCGGACCAAAAGCGACCTTTGCTTCCCTGAGACGCAGGTGGATCCAGGGGATGGACTCCCTGTTTCTGCTGCGCTGATTTGGCACATAACTTCTGTATTTGCTAAGCGTATTCATGCATGCGTGTGTGGGCGCGTTCTTGCTTGTGCGGATTGTATTCTACGAGTCAATTCGGCCAAAGGTCTGCATCAAGCTATGACGAAGAAGAAGTTGAAGCGTTCTATATGGACTTGGAGAAGTTCTACAGAGAAGACCACACATTCTTTAAAGTCATCATTGGAGACTTCAACGCCAAGACTGGACTAAGAAGAACGACTGAAGAACGTCGCATTGGGACCCACGGATTAGAATGGAATGAACAAGGTGAGCGGCTCTGTGAGTTTGTGTCGCGAGAGTACAAAAGACCGCTCTGTCTCACTTTCATCGATTTACAAAAGGCCTTTCATTCAGTTGAGATGGATGCAGTCTTGAAAGCCCTTGATTATCAAAAAGTAGTCCCTACTCAGTACATAAAGATTCTTCGTGAGCTGTACAAAAATTTTACAACCAAGATTTCACCATTGCAACAATATTAACATTGACGTCAAAAGTGGAGTTAGACAAGGAGATACCATCGCGTCAAAACTATTTACCGCCACCCTCCAGAGCGTCATGCGAACATTGGAATGGGACAACATGGGAGTGAAAATCGATGGTCGGCAGTTACACCATCTTCGCTTTCCTGATGATATCGTCATTACAACACCAAACATTAGCAACGCGGAACGTGTGCTTGACGACTTTGATAAAGCCTGTGGAAAGATTGGTCTTCGACTAAATCTCACAAAAACGATGTTCATGTAGAACAGATCGGTTTCGCATGCCCCATTCACGCTCAAAGGAACGCAGAACTCTGAATGCTCCAGTTATATCTAATTAGGTCGATAAATTAATATGATGAACGACCTAGCTTCAGAGCTAAAAGAAAACGAGCGGCTTGGGGAGCTTTCAAGAGCATCGAGGATGTAGTGAAGAGAACAAAGAACACCCAACTCCGTGCCCACCTTTTCGGCTCAACTGTGTTTCCTGCCCTAACGTATGCGTCAGAAAGCTAGTTGCTGCGTAAGGAGGATGAAAGATCACTCAGGGTTATCGAACGCGCAGTCGAAAGGACGATGCTAGGAGTATCCCGTTCCACACAAGTAAGGGATGGGATCCGAAGCTCCGATCTGCGTCAACGATCAAAAACCAAAGATGCCGTTCTGTACGCCAAATAGTCGAAGATAAGGTGGGCCGGACACGTAATGCGTATGAATGACAACCGATGGACAAGAGCCGTTAGTAGCTGGATTCCTCGGGATGTCAAACGTACTGGAGGAAGACCACCGACCCGATGGTCTGAGTTCTGCACAAAGAGCCTTGAAGAAAGATGTGATGCTCGACTAGTCCCTAGAGCGAGCAGAACCCACTGGACTACTCTTGCACGCAACAGGGAAAAATGGAAGATTTACTGGCGTCCGCTTGAGTCAGTCGACGATCAACGGGGCTACAGGTGATACAGGTGATATTTAATTGGTTTGACCATGAACATTGACTCTTTCGAAAGACTCATAACACGGACGACAACTATTGAAAACGTGTGGATCAATATTGTCTTTGACAATCTTTCGTCATTTGCGCATCGACATCAAGCTGTGAGAAAAATGAAGTAGAAACGTTCTATATGGACTGGGATAAGTTCTACAAAGAAGGCCATGCATTCTTTAAGGTAATCACTGGTGGTTTTAACACAAAGGTTGAAACTAGAAGAACGTCTAGAAAACGCCACATTTTAATCCACGGATTTGAATGGAACATGCAAGATAAGCGGTCTGAGTTTGTCGCGACGACGAAGACCTTTGGTAGTAGCTCGCGATTCCAGAAGCTCCACTCTTAACGCTGGACGTGAAAGTCTCCCAAAGGAGAGTATTGAGCACATCATAGTAAATCGAAAGCTCTGTCTAACCGCGCTATTTTCCAGAAATTCTGCATAAGATTACACCGTCACCACCTTCATGCGGATCTCATTTTTTGCGAAATGCAAAAAAAACCGCTAGATTCAAAAAACGAAAGTCCCAAAACCACCATAAACTGGGATTTCCAGTCAACTATTAGAAAAATGCCATTTTTGATGAAATGAACGAAGAATACGATCAGCTCGTTAAACCTGTTCACGTTAGCGTATAGGAGCTGATAATTCATAAGTCACCAAAAGATCGACCTTTTCCAGAAATGCACCATCTGATACGCCATCGTTTAAGCTGCAATCAACCGGCGACTTACTCTCGAACATACAAAACAACGAAGACAGCCTTAAAAGAAGATCTTAAAGAAAGAAGAGCAGCAGCCATGGCCGAAGGTGCAGAGGTTGAGAACAGCATTCGCACAACCCACCGAAGCTTCGTCATTTGCAAAACTAGGGTGATTGTAGTCCGACACCAAGACATAAAAGCTGCAGCTTCCAGAAAGGCAATAGGAAAAATTCATTCACGATCAGTACTCGAATTTCTTCAGTAGCAGCGTTGTCCTCTTATATAAAATAAAGGAAGATGGAAATGTCGTCCCACCAGTTCTCCCTTCCAAAATCCGACATGCTATTTCATCGCGAAGACTTTGATAAAGGCGATACCATCTCGTCAACATTATTTACCGCCACTCTCCAGAACGTCATGCGAACATTGGAATGGGATAACATGCGAGTGAAAATCGATGGTCAGCAATTACACCATCCTCGCTTTTCCGATGACATCGTTCTTATAAAGCCAAATATTAGCCAAGCGGAACGAATGCTTGCCGACTTTGATAAAGCCTTTGAAAAGATTGGTCTTCGATAAATCTCACAAAAACGATGTTCACGAAGAACGGATTGGTTTCGTATACCCCATTCACGCTCAACGGAACGAATATCTCCGAATGGTCCAATTATGTTTATCTAGGTCAGGGAATCAACATGTTAAACGGCTAAACTCCAGAGTTGAGGAGGACGAAACGAGTGGCTTGGAAAGCTATCAAGAGCACTGACGATGTAGTGAAAAGGCAAAGAACACCCGACTCCGTGCCGACCTTTTCGAGCCCATCGTTTTTCCTGTTTTAATGCATGCTTAAGAAACCTGGTTGTTGAGTAAGCACGATGACAGATCGCTGAGCGTTAGTGAACGTGGAGTCCAAAGGGCGGTGCTAGAGGTATCCCTTATCACACGCGTAAGGGAGGGAAATCGCAGCTGCGAACTAGGTCGACGATCAAAATTCACATAAGCCGTTCTCTACGCCAAGCTGTCGAAGACCTAGGGTGCCAGAATGAGTATTGAAGATGACCGATGGACATGAGCCCTTAATGAGTGAATTCCGCAGGATGTAAAACGTACTTCAGGAAGACCACCGAACTGATGTTCATAATACTTCACCAAAACCCTAGAAGAAAGATATGATGTTCAACAGGTTCCTAGAGTGAGCAGAGCCCATTGGATTCCTCTAGTTCGCGGCAGGAAGAAGTGGTAGATTTACCGGCGCCCGCTCGAGTCACTCCGCCATCAGCGGGTCGAAAGGTGGTACAGGTGATATACCTACATATATTTATTTATGTGATCTTATAAACTGATCTTCTTAAGCTGACGCGAGGTTGGTACAAATCTTTGTTGTCGTTGTCGTTGTTTTTCATGTTATTGATCGATGGCTGACGTTTCGGCAACTTCGCTTTCCACAGAGCAGTGATTTTACGTGCGGGACGTAACATATATATCATATATAGAATAAATATATCAACTATCTATGCCGAGGTTTATAGAAGGTCGGCCTATCGAGTTACCTACATATATATATACAGCAGCTACAGGTGATATGCCTACATATATAAGCATACATATGAATATATATGGATACGTGTATACTTTACCTGGACACTTGAACATTCCGTCTTCACTAGTTGTGCGAATCTCAGCACATGTTCCATCCGCTTTTTTTCCTCGCCTTCTTCGTCTATTGCGGTTGTTTGATCATTGCGTGATGGCCAGTGCGAATCTCATACCGGTATCTGTGAAAAAGCTGCAGCTACGAGTAGAGACGTGAGCACAGCTGTTTGACTTTGGTCAAGAACACGTGGGCCGTAAGTGTAGGTGCCCGTCCTGGGGCATTTACATCTTCGTGTAATTCACTTTGTACTTCTTTTCGTCCATCTGTCATCAGTCCTTCATATTAGGTGACCGGCCGTCTATGTTTCGCAATCAATGTGTGTTCCCCTGGGCCTAGAGTTCGCATTCCGGCTAGAATTTTTGTGCGCCGGTTATATTTCGAAAGACATACTTCAAGCGATCTATGAGCAGTGCGTAGATTGCTTGACGTGGTTAAGGTATCAGCTCGAGTCTCTGTGCTGCATAATGCAGACCAGAGAGAACCGGAGAGAACTGTAGAATCGAAAAGGTTAGTGTGGATTTTCGGATCACACAGTTCGTCGGTGGCTTCTTTGAGAGGCTCGAATGAGACCCAAGCTGCATGTATGTGCATACATGCATGTGTATATATGTACATATATAATATATATGTGACACGTATGTACGTATATGTAAATATGTGCATGTACATGTGTTTGCACGTATGCCTCTGTGTATATTTACGTACATATAAATATACAGGCATGCACTCAGATACTCATTTACTCAAACGGCTGATTCTCATTGCATGTGCCAACCCCAATATAATTTCCACTTTTTCGGAGTTTTGCTGTTTTATATATACAGGATATGAACGTCGGAGATTTAATGTATTTTACTAATTTCTTGACGACAGCTTCCCATTCAGAATATTTCGCTGCAATACGAAAAATTTTGTAAATGATTCCATCTGACGGCCATGGAAAGGTTGTCGCAATGTTCTTCTGATGCATTTAAGCCTTTAAGAAGTACTTCGTACCATTGTACTTGCCGAACAACATCGTAGGTTGTTGAAGTTGATGCATTTTTCCTCGTACGTCTCAATCCCATCTAACAGTGAATCACTTTTTTGCACAAGGAAAACGCAGAGCATACTTCATAAGGGCGATCTCTACCTGCCATTTGTTTATGTTGCGCGGCGACAGCTTCACTGGTTTTTGTCCTCCACTTCGGATGATGTGCTTTAAATGTACTGTGTACTTACATCTGCAGTTCAGTCTCACGAAGAGCGTTGTACGTGTAACTTTTTATCGCTGAAGACGAAGAGTTGTCGCTTATCTTCCTACCTGCATATCACCTGTCCTCCATTGACTGTCAGCTGACACGAGCCGGTGGTAGCAGCGTCCATTTGTTCCTGTCGCGTGCAAGAATAGCCCACTGAGTTTTACTGGCTACGGAGTCTCGCTCGGTATCGCACTTTTTTTTCGTGATCTTCGTAAAGAAACCAGTCCGACCACCAACTCGATGAGAATCCTGCTACGTGGTTAATATTTCGGTAAGACCGAGTCACTGACGGCTTTTGCAGGTGTGTGTTCTACCCGATATTCAGAATCGTAGCCTATGCCTCTGCTTCTCTAATCTTTAATTGTCGACGCAGGTCGGAAATTCGAATTTCCTCTATCACTTGCGTGATGTGGGCACTCCTACCATGTTCTACAACGCTAACTGCTCTTTCATGTTTTCTAGGCAAATTCCTGTATCCCACACTGTAGGTCAAGTGAGCTGGAATCCATGTATCGAAGAACGAAGTCATATAGGATTAAGTTTCTTGTTTTCTTCATCAATTCTTCGATGCCTTTGTATGCTCTTTACGCCGACCACTTGCTTTTGGTCATCTCTGGTGCTATCTTTCACCATGCTATCTAACCGATGCACATACAAGAGAAAAAACCTGGAGCGCCTCGATGCATTTCTTCTTTCCACAACGCGTGCTTAATAGCGCGCGAGAAACAGTTTCGTTCCTTATGAACACCGCCTTCCTTGAGATCTGATCAGAAGCCACTTTTTTACACGTTTTCTCGAAAATTGGACAGCATTCACTTTGCGTAACTAATGCTCTATGCTCTATATTATGGCAATGATATTATTTGTTACGCAAAACAAGTGTAGATGACGGCAATTATTCATCCATTCAATGCTATGTTGTCCCATTTCAGTTTCCTCACAAAGTTTTCGGAGTAGCTGTAAAAAATTTTATCAGATTGGTATCATCTCGGCAAGCCTTTGCTTTAAACAATAATATCAATGGGTGATTGCTGTGGCAAAAAGATCGATAGAAATAGCTGAGAGACGTGCGAAACAAAGGACCCGCATGGTGTGGTGGTGAACGCGTTACTCCTCGGAAAGGATAATAGCGCGTTCGTACCCCACCATAGACACCTGCGGTCCAGAGTTTTGCAAATATCTCAGCAACGTTGTGGTTGTATTTCGCTTAGTAACCTGCCATGAAAATTATAGAAGGCAGAAAACAAAACGTTAAACATAATAATATCAATGCTGAACAATGGAACTCTGATCGTAAAGTCGTTGTAGTGCTCATTAAATGTATTCCTGCACTGAGTAGAGAAGCGCTAGCTGTGAGGAACTCCACTACTGCTTTTCTGTCCGTTGTCTTTCTTAAATTGCATCCTCATAATGCTTAAACGGCTTTCATTATCATGTAGACGCATTAAGTACAAAACCCTGCTTCCTCGCTTAACAGTAGCGGCTAGAATCACAATTTTGGTTTGTTGTTTACTGCCTACTCTTTTTAACGACAGGGTATATTGCGAAATATAACTTCAATGATGCTGAGATACTTGCAAAACTCTGACCCGCAGGTGTCCGCGGTGGGGAACAAACGCGCTATTGTCCTTTCCGGGGAGTAGCGTGTGCACCACCACACCGTGTGGGTCCTTCGTTTCGCCTCTCTCTCAGCTAGTTCTACCGATCTTTTGCCATCAGCAAATCACCCGTCAGCGAGATTAAATAACAAGCTAAAATTGTGATTGTAACTGTAGCCTCAGCTTAACTGGGTTCGTTGCCGACTTGGGCCACCCAGATCAATCCCGCTGATGGGTGATTGCTAATGGAAAGATCAATAAAACTAGCCGAGGCACAGGCGAAACGAAGGATCCCCATGGTGTGGTGATGAACGCGTTACTCCAGTGGGCCAGTGTTTTTCTATGTACTGGTAGCACATTCATAATATTAGTACTTCAACCTATCCGAACAGGTGCTGAGAGATTCCTCGTTGTCGTGAGAGGATATTGGGTCACTTGGAATATATCCATTCTGCGTCGTGTCCTTGTTCAGCAATCGCGAGGTTTCTAAACAGCATACATTTAGTTCCATAGAGAAACACAATACAATACAACACTAGCTGACGTTTCGGCAGTATCGCCTTCTTCAGAGCCTGGAAGGGTATACTGATATACAATCTACTAGGCCAAACGCTTCAATAACACTTACAAAGAGACGAAAAACTCTATCGTAATTACATGATCTAGAGCTTCTCGAAAAACTCATCGCTTTTTACGTGATCTCCAATGAAGAAGTTTAGAACAGCTGATTATAGTCGCATGTGGTTGACGACTGCACCATCCCACATCAGAAATTGATGCGAACATACGGGGTCAGGTCGCGTATGACCTCCAGGCATTCATCCCTGCTATTCATTGTAGGGTTTTTGGCATTTATCCAAAAAGCCTCAAGAAGTTTTCGCGCTAGTGTTTTAGTCTCCTGTGCAAGGATATTGACTTTTACTTCAAAATTGTCTCCGCTATGCTCTTGTATCATATGCGTGCGTAGTGGGGTACTCAGTCTTAGTTTTCGTTTCTTATTTAGGTGTTCTCTTATATGGATACGCAAAGCTCTGCCCGTTTCACCAATATATTCATCTCCGCAATTATTATAAGAGATCAGGTATATCGTACCTGAACTCATGCAATCACCGTCTCTGCCGTAAGGCCAAATTACGCAATTTGTTGTTTCACACAGACGGTCATACAGGCGGTTGCGAACTAATTGGCGACGTAGAGTAGCCGGTGGTATTTCAACTATCGCTACCGACGCAACATAAACGGAATCTTCTTTTGGCCAAGTGTTTCGCGTGGACGCATTGTCCTCCTTCTAAACTTCTCTCGTGGGGTTACTATTTCGTAGCCATTGGACATGGCTATTTGCCGAGCCAAGTCGCGCGATTCTTCCTTTAGTCCCCTGGTTGTGCACACAGAGGTGGCTGTTCGAAACATGTTTCTCACAATCGCCCTCTTTGTGTGTGAAGGGTGGGAAGAAAGGAAATGAACGAGGATGTTCTTGTTACTTGGCTTTCGGTACCACATTGTCAAGTGACCGCTGCTTGATAGGTTTATTTGAACGTTCAAAAACGGAAGCTAGTTTTTCTTGGTTACTCCTGGGTGAACTTTAAGTACTCAGACTGCTCGTTCAATAATACAAAGAATTTGTCCATTTCCTCCTGCGTAGAGAAGACGACAAATCAATCATCTACATATCTGCAGTAGAGTAGCGGCTGGAGATCGAGGAAAGGGGGTTCTATCTTAGACATAAAACACAATGGCAAGGCTTAGTGCCAATCGCTGTCCCATTGCCAAGCCCCTTATTTGCGCGAAGGTGGCTTGCATTGCGGAGTCATTCCACACGTTAGTGTACAGTGCGGTAACGTCGAAAGACTCCATCACGTACGAGTTATTAGGAGACGCGTTACGTAGACGTTCTAGGAACATCTGGGTGTTTGTGAGGTGAGCTAGAATGTGGCTAAGCAACTGCGTAAGTATCAGGCTTAGAAACCACGTTATTCTATCCGTTGGCCCGTCTACACAGCTGATGATGGGTCCAATCTTAAATGATGGCGGAATGGTTGACGCAAGATCATCAGGTGATACCAACTTATGTGCTTTAATAAGTAAGTATAGGACGGGACATGTTGGTTTATCGATTTTAAAATGCGAAATAACCGATGATTTTAAACCTGCAGCCTTTGCCACATGCTTTGTTTGGTTAGGAAGGTGCTTGGCCGAATTGGATGCTGTCAACTTAACCTTTCCAGGCTCTGAGAAAGGCGAAGTCCTCCGAAACGTCAGCTTTTACGTGAGTGGGGGAGTGGAATAGCACCTCGTGCTTGCTGAACAGAAGTGGAAAGAATTATAGAAAAAAGAATCAATGCTGAGGTTAACAGAAAGTCGGTCGTGGGAGTTACTACAAGATGTACCAGCAAGATACTTCCGACTTTCAAAAGAAGCACTGTCACTAAGACAGAAGATCGTACTAGCTCGACAGTCAATACACTTTCTCCGCCGCTGTCTAAAATATCGAGTCGTTCCGAACTTCATCAAACCAAAACGACTACACGAAGTATGCGGACTGCCAGAGGATAGCCACCGAGTGCTGGACATCGAATTGCAAGTACTATGCACCTGTCTACGAAGCGAACAAAACCAGATGTTGGCCAAGTGGAAGAATTGCGAGAAGGAAAACTATTGTGTCTAGTATTTGGATGACCTCCTCTAAAGGAGAATAGTGAGTAGGTTAGTGTTGATTTGCAACTTTAGGTCTAATGCTAAAGTAACTTCGCGGAGAAAATTCGAAGACCTTTTGAGTAAATCGCATAACACAGCTTCAATAGCGCACAGAAATATGACTAACGAACGTCAAACAAGTCACATTAGGATAAGTAATGTGCAAGAAAACTCGAGGCTAACCGTGTTAGGAGGCATGACTCTCCCTGACGGTGCGCGCTCGTTATTAGAATTAGGACCGAGTTTCTCACCATCTGAACCCATTTCTAAGATAACCTTGCTTAGGGTCGCATGTAGTTTACATGAACTTCAAGATAGACTCCGCAAAAAAGCTAGAGATGAAGCGTGGGTGTGAACAGCGCCAAGTGGGGCCCTACCAATAGCACCATTTCCTCAGCCGTTCTTTAGACAACAAGAACCCAATAATAAAGTTGATCTTAAATTTCGGATGTTTAGGAATGAAACTCTCAAAGTCCTTAATCACTATCGCGCGAAAAGATACAGCTCAAACCTCACTGAAGTGCAAAAACGTGGTATGCGAGAGGTTAAAGAGCTGATAAGGTTGAAAAACATAAGACTATCCGCTAGTGATAAAGGCGGAGAGTTTATTGTAATTTTCTATCAGTTAGATGTTGATATAACGAAAAAGCATCTTGAAGATGCTTCGCTTTATCGCCCATCATCTGAGAAGGAATTCAAAAGTAAATACCGAAAATTGAACCACGATTGGGCCAAAATGGCAAGGGCTGCTGGTTTAAACCATCAGTTTTCTCTCACCTAAAAATTGACTTACCAACATGTCCGGCTTGTCCTTGCTTATAAAAATTCATAAGTTAGTTCCAGCGATGATCTTGCGTCTACCGTTCCATCATTATTTAAGGTTAGACCTATCATTACCTGTGTAGACGGGTCAGCGGACAGGATAACATGGTTTTTAACCCTAATGTTTAATCAGCTGTTGAAACAAATTCCAGCTCATCTTACGAATACCCAAATGTTTCTGGATCGTCTACGTACTGCGCAGCCCAGCAGCGCGTACGTAATGGAGTCCTTCGACGTTACCACCCTTTACACAAACGTGTCGAATGACTCTGCAATGCAAACCATATTCGAACTCCTTACACAACACGAAGGAGAAATAAACATGTATGGCTTCAGGATAGAGCACCTGATGGCACTCTTAAAAAAATGCTTGAGCTGCTCAATCTTCAGATGGTCCGGAAAGTATTACGCTCAAATAAGAGGGTTGGCAATGGGACAACGACTGGCACCAAGTCTTGCCATTGCGTTTATGTCTAAGGTGGAAGCACCAGTGATCCAGTTGATCTCGGGCCGCTACTCTAGTGTAAATATATAGATGACTACTTTGTCCTTTGCTTGACACAAGAGGAAATAGACAAGTGTTTCGAGTTGTTGAATAAACAGTCAGAGTATGACAATTTCACCCAGAGAAACCGAAAGAAATGGCTTCCATTCTTGAACGTCCAAATTAACCTGTCAGAAAATGTGTACATTACGAAGTGGTACCGAAAGCGAAGTAGTAAAAACATTTTGGTGCACTACCTCTCTTTTCACCCCTCTCACACGAAAAGGGCGCTTGTAAGGAGCATGTTTCGAACAGCAACCAACGTGTGCACGGGAAGAGAGCAGAGAGAGGAATCCCGGAACTTGGCGCGGCAAATATCCATTTCTAATGGCTACGAAACTGTAGCTCAGGATAGGTGTAGGGGAAATCCTTGGCCTCCAAACAACAACTCTAGCGTTAGAAGGGTTTCGTTTATCCTACCCTTCATCTCAAATGATATAAGTACAGCTATAAAACGCTGCTTAAGAAGGGCGGGTTTAGAGAATTCGGTAAGCGTAGTTGAAATACTACTGAGTAATCTTAAGCGCCAGGTAGTTCGTAACCACCTATATGACCGTCTATGTGCAATTCAAAATTGCATAATTTGCCCCAGTTGTAGAGACGGTGATTGCATGAGCTCGGGTGTAGTTTATTTGATCTCCTGTAAGGCGTGCGAACACGAATACATTGGCGAAACGGGCAGATCCCGCTGTGCCCGCATAAAAGAACACCTAGCCGGAAAACATAAACGAAATACCTCGCTAGGCACGCATAGGACCCAGAGACATAACGGGGAGGACTTTGAAGTACGCGCCGCGATCCTCTCGCAGGAATCAAGGACACAAGCGCGCAAAACTCTAGAGGCATTCTGGATTAATTCCAAGAATCCGAAAATGAACCGCAGGAAGGAATGCCTCGTTATCACGCGTGATATTGGACAGCATATAAACCTGTTATTCTGACGGGAGGGGCACATTACGCTTCCATGTGAATTGTGTGCTGTTGGTCTTCACACGACATACTCAGTGGAAGACTCATAGAAAGCGGTGAGTGTGCTGAGCTGAGTCCAATGTTATTGAAATCTTGGTTTAGCGTTTTCTTTGTTTGGTTATGAAGGTGTTTGGCCGAATTGGTTGCTGTCAACATGACCTTTCCAGGCTCTGAGGAAGGCGAAATCCGCCGAAACGTCAGCTTTTACGTGAGTGGGGAAGTGCAATAGCTCCTCGTGTTTGCTGAACAGAAGTGGAAAGAATTGTTCAATCAATGCCGAGGTTAATAGAAAGTCGGACGTGGGAGTTACAAACATGATTATAGGTTCAATGTCTCTTCCTTATCTAACCACGCTGCTGTCCCTCGCAAAATGGTGTCAGATCAGTGTGTAAAACTGAATTGACACATCCCTTAGTCCAAGAACATCATTCTTTATGACAGTATTTGTCCAGTGACCTCCACGGCGCTTAACGAAGTCTAGCACGTGGAGCAGCTCGCATCCTTGATCAATTGCGAACGCATTATCCTTTTACTATGAATTGAACACAGCCATTTCCAGACAAGCATGTCACCAATCTACAAAGATCGGGCATTTTCTTGACCCAATGCTGGATTAAACCGACATAAAATCAACCATACGTGTACCAAACGCCACCTCTAACTCTTGTGCAAGACATGGTACTAGTAGGCAAACACTGACGACTACTACGACGATTATTTAGTACCTGAGGACGTTCTAGCAGAACAGTCACAAGATTTCACTGAGAAACAACTCAGTCAGCATTCAACCACATTCATGAAAAAGAAAAGTCCTTAGCTATTTCTTAAATCTACAAGCAAATCCGAAAACCATCGCTGATGTCTTAGGCGAGGCAGCAAACCGAATGAATCCAGGGCTGGCATTAGCTCGACTTAAAAGTACAGATTATTTAAATAAAGAAGATAAATGGCATTATAAAACGGTCTAACGATGACGCAGTTGTGCGTTTGACCGAAGAGAGCTCATCTTCACTGTTCTTTCAAGGCGTGAAAGCCAGTGGTCAGAGGTGCTCTTCAATACACACGTCTTCACCGGTTCAATCTCGCGCTCCGGGTTCACAAAGCCTTCACCTCTCCGGAGGTTGCAATTCGATAGCAAACTTGTGTGTAGAATAGCAATATTGATGTGATATATCGGCAGGCCACCACAATTCATTGTAGAGGTCAGATATGCATTTGATGACTTTTAGCGATGCGTGATGAAGTCGAATACACGGCACATCCCTCAAGGGTTGATTATCGCCGAACGCTTTATTCCTTATCCGTTTATCTGATTCATTCGCTGACATCGTAACCTAACACTAGCTCCGAGTTTTGCGCAAGCAGTGAAGCAATGCAAATAGCATTCATATTTACGTCGCTTGATTTGCAATTCTGGCCTCAACACTGCTGCATCCAAATCTGGAGTACGAAAAGATAATCGAATCGCTTTGAATGGTTGCTTCGTTAACAATATGCACTGCTTTAGGAGTAGTAATGCGAGATATTCCCATAGTTCTCGACTTGGTTGGTTTCGGATTTCTGTCGATTATCGCTCATTATGACTTCACAAACCTAGTTTACACCATTGACATAGGCAGTGTTTTGTTGATTCCTTTTGATAAAATTTTTCCTATTGGTCACATTGGTAAGCCTAGAGTGAAATACATATGGAGGATTCTTCATCATTTACCATCGGTTGTCAGGATTTTCCTCTAATCGTTCTCATGATACGAGTCAGCTTGCGTCTTCCTGTGTGCGGAATGCTAACAGTTTTACAATATACATCATTTTGATATTTATTGGCACAATATATGGATTCCATACCAGAACTAAACGGCGTGCACTTTTTTAGGGCCTGCATCTACTCCATCTTTCCATCAGAGCAAATTCCGTTAACGATAATGAAATTCATATAATAGCTTATATACTATTGCTTTCGAATCAAGTAATGGCTTTTAGTTGTTCAAACCATTACATTCCTCCAAACGGCTTATCGTCTCATCGTGATTGGGAGATGGTGCAGAGTATTGGGCTGCGATGTACAGCGGGAGGTTCATCTTCCCAGCAGGATCTCCCTCCCAGACTGAGAATGAGTCCGGCCCTTTTATCAGGAAGCCCAGCTAAGAGTAAACTAATGCCAAGATCCACCGCCGTATTGGTATTAAACTACTCCCATGGTGGTAAATCTTCCCATGATCTATAAGGGCGGCGACTGTCTGTGCTGGTGACAACCTGGAGCGGACAGTGGCTAGGCTGACCTCACGATTCCAAGCAACCACAATGGCTAAACCAGCAAAACTCCGAAAAAACAGAGATTATGCTGTGGCCCGCAAAAAAAGTGGGGACGGGCGTTCCAAGCATCCGAATATCCAAGTAAGTAGATTACTATATTTTCCGCTGTAAAAGTTGAGCAAAATGGTAAACTCAGGAGTGCGAATGATTTTCGGTAAAAATTTCATTAATTTGAAATTTTCAACTCAGTTTTCATTGTTTGAATGTTTTGTGTACAGTTGATTGACATTAGTTAAGAACACGCCCATCCAACGTATAGATCGTGGACCTAGGGGATGCATGCCTCCTCATTGAGTCCACTTTACAGATCTTTCCGTCATATGTCGTCTGTTCTGCTGACTATATGGCTGGTCCATCTATGTTTCTCTATCGATGTGTGTTTTTCTGGGCCTTGGAGATCAGAGATTCTCAATTCGGCTAGATATTGTGTGTGTTGACTATATTTCAGAAGACGTCGTTCAAGCGCTCTGTGATTAGCAAGCGAAATTCTTGAAGTGGTTGAAGTATCAGTCCACATCTCCTCTGCATAGCAGACCACTGGAATGTCCGCTGAAGCGACAATGTCAGCGCAAACTTTTTGATCCATAATCTAGTCTTTGGATTCTATAGAGGCCCGATTAATACCCATGCTCCTTTCCTTCTTTTCTCTAATTCCTCCTTCATGTTGTTCTCCATGCTTGTTGAACGCACAAGGTGTACGAATTGAATTTCTCTTGATCATTGTAGTGAGAGAACCGTTCAGTTCGAAAATGATATTATTGCAAATTGTAATCCTTGTTAAGACAAAACAACCATTACCTGCCCATTCTCTTCCATTCATCTTGTCAACACGGCAAATTTAATCCGCAATATGCGTCAATTATAAAGATGAGTTTTTCAATATAAAAAGACGTTTCTTCACTAATTGGATTTAAAGTGAAGCTGTTTTCGAGGATTTATTCTTTTCCTTCTCTATCATTAAGAATAGCAATAATGTTGCCTTTAATGATGCTGAGATATTTGCAAAACTCCGGACTGCAGGTGTCTGAGGTGGGGAACGGACACGTTATTGTCCTTTCCGGGGAGTAACGCGTTCACTACCACACCATGCGGGTCCTTCGTTTCGCCTGTCTCTCTGCTTGTTCTATCGGTCTTTTGCCATCAGCATCCCTCATGGTGTGGTGGTGAAGGCGTTACTCCCCGGAAAGGACAAATACGCGTTCGTTCCCCACCTCAGACACCTGCAGTCCGGAGTTTTGCAAATATCTCAGCATCATTGATGTTATATTTTGCAATATATACCTTGCCGTTAAAAAGAGGAGGGCAGTAAATAACAGGTTTAAAATGTTGTCTTTTACTTTCTTCTTGGTTTCTAAAGCACCAATGATTTTCATTTTCTCAGGAGAAGAAGAACACAATTGTGGAAACATTACGAGGCACTAATGAACTCTTATTGTGTACCGCTTGTATAGGCTAATCCAGGATGTTTTTCTGGACATTTCGTTTTGAAGACCTGTCGCGCTTATTTCCTACAAGTTCATCGTGCAATACGCGAGAGACCTTTCTAGCTAACGTGGTCTTTCTTAACTCTTACAAAGTTTTTCTACGAAGGAATGTTGAATATGGACACAAACTGTTGTAACAAATAATAAAATTTGTGAATATAAAGGGATTTACGTTAAAATTTTAACGAATGGATGAATTTGTATTTCACGTAGTCCTCTTTGACTTCATTCTGCTTTAGTGCTCAAAATTGTCTTCGTTATGAAATTACTGCACCCATTTAAAAACTGATTCCTGTCGTCATATATACATGTGTATAAATATATATATATGTATATATACATATATATATAGGACGCCTGTAGCGCAGTGGTTAGTGGAGCCCTACGATACATACGTTGTCTTTGGTTTTACCCCGTGTAACGGCTTCACAAAGCTTTTCGTGACACAGTCGTTAAATTGTTACCAGACTTGCCTGCCAGAACAGTCGCACTATATTGGCACATCGTTAGACCACCGCAACTCATTGTATCGGCCAGATATGTATTCAATCACTTCTAACGATACTTGGTGAAGTCGAATGCGTGACACATCCTTTAGGGATTGATCAACGCCGAACTCTCTAACCTTTACACACACATAAATATGTATATATATATATATATATATGTATATGTATATATGTACTTGGACACTTTGACGGCCCCTCCTCACCGGTTGTGCGGGCACCATCACATTCTCCATTTATCGGTGTGCTAATGATCTAGTCATTGTGGTCTCCTGGAGTCCCGAGGTCAGCCTAGCCAAAGTCACCACCACATGCAGTCGCAGCCCTTGTGGATCAGAGGGATATTTGTCACCATG
>UYYA01004893.1:0-54940 GCA_900624975.1 Angiostrongylus costaricensis | reverse complement strand
TTTCCTTTCTTCCCACCCTTCATACACAAAAAGGGCGCTTGTGAGAAACATGTTTCGAACAACCACCTCTGTGTGCACTACCAGGGACCTAAAGGGAGAGTCGCGCGACTTGGCTCGGTAAATAGCCATCTCCAACGTCTACGAAAAGTAACCCCACGAGATAAGTTTAGAAGGAGGGCGACAGGCCCACGCGAAACTTTTGGTCAAAAGAAGGTCCCGTTTACGTTGCCTTTTATTAGAGATGAAGTAAGCGTAGCTATGAAACAGTGCTTAAGAAGGGCAGGCCCAGAGGAATCGGTAGCGATAGTTGAAATACCACCGGCTACTCCACGTCGTCAGTTTGTTCGTAACAGCCTGTATGATCGTCTATGTGAAACAACAAATTGCGTAATTTGCTCCTACGGCAGGGACTGTGACTGCCTTGACTGACTGACTTTGTATTGCCTTAACATATCTTCCTGAATACAGGTGAAACGATTACAGCGGTAAGGCAAGTCCAGCAAGTCGACAAAGTGTCCTAAAGGTTCACGATTGTGCCGTCATTGTTCAACAAAAAGGGACCAAACCTCTTACGTAATAGCACGCCTCCGCACATCGCACTACCCACCTTAGCAAAGGCTAAAGAAGCTGAACTGAGAAACCCTGCCTCATTCACCATGCTCGCCAGATCAGTCGTCAAGCGACCACTAATTTTTGAAGCATCTAAATTCCTTCCTTTGCAGGACATCGTTAAGATACCAAGCTGAAGCTGGAACTTCCTTTAACGACTTTATCTCTTTCTTATGAACAGAGTTTTAGGAAATCGGTATAAGTAATTCTTTCCTTGTTTCTCTTTAGAAAATGTGTTCGAACTCTATTAGCTTTTTGCTCGACAAGCAAAATTCGTTCCGAGCTTTGAAATGCCACTTTCGAAATGAGCAACGAAATCCGATATCATTTTCCAAAAGAAAAAAACAACTGCAATTACTTTCGTATTACGATAATAACTTCTTTTTCCATGACCGACTTTCTATTAGTTTCGGCATTGATTAATAACTCAGTATTTTTTGAGTGAGTAAACAAGAGATGGCTATTACATTATTTAAGCCGACGTTCCCGAAAATTTTCCCTTATTCAAAGCCTGGAAAGCTCATATCGACTGCAGTCTAGTGCAGTCATTACCTACATAACCTCAACAGAAAAATCAGGACGCCTGACTTCAACCACACTAGAAATAAAACAGCATCTTTATGCACACATCGTTTTCGAATAGCGTCCATAGAGTATACCTCGTCGAGGCAGACCAACCGCAAAGAGTTTACATGGATGAATAAAGTGCTTCCGTCACGTCGAAATATCGACCTGACATATCGTGTGAGATCTGGAGTGAAAATGAGTCATTCCTCCTTGCGGTTAATTCTTGGATCCTTCGGATTAATCGAGAATTTTTTCAGAGTTTTACACTCTGAAGTTCTTGACTGTGTGCGAGAATTCTGATTTCGCTTTGAAAATTTTCCTCGTTGTGTTTGTGTCCACGGATCTCCCTTATATGAGGGATCCCGAAAGCCGGTTAGTTGTGAGGCTACGTGACGCGTCCCCAGGTGACGCATAGGTAGAAACGCGGACCAAAAGCGACCTTTGCTTCCTTGAGACACAGACGCATCCAGGGCATGGAATCACTGTTTCGGCTGCGCCGATTTGACACATACTTTTCGTATTTACGAGGCGTATTCATGTAAGCGTGTGTGGGTGCGTTCTAGTTTATGCACATTGTATTCTGCGAGTGAATTCGGACAAAATCCTGCAATCATGTGACAAGGCAGTATATGGGAGGCGGTTAAGTGTCGCCTCCGACAAATAAGCTCCATATCTGAGAGAGATTGGCGGGCTACCCGTGAGTAAACGTAGCCACCGCGTTCAGAGCCCAGCAAGCTATACGTGTGTATCAAAAAGCTACAAACAGCAAAAGAAACAGGCATCATTACCCTGACCCCAAAGAGCTCTCAAATTCGCAGCGCTGGGTACGACGAGTGCGGAGAGGCTGCTAAAATCTCAGGGCCAGTGGAAGCTACATTGATTGCAACACATACACTTGCATCCGAGTAGTCGATAGAAGATATGGTCATTGCAAGCAAGAAGGATAAGGCACGACGTCATCGGCCTGGCTGAGACGAGACGACGCCACCAATTCCACGCCGTCTATGACACCGGAGAAGAACTGTTCCTCGGAGCATGCGACAGTAGAGGTGGAGGAGTCCGCGGAGTCGACGTTCTCGTCAGCACGAGTTTGTTCATAAACATCGACTCATTCGAACAACTTAAAAACCTTGAAAACCGAATCGGACGTTTGTGATTAGAAAGATGTGGATCAATTCCGGCTTTGACAACCTTCTTCCTTCACGCACCGACATCAAACTACGGCGAAGAAGAAGTCGAAGCGTACTATGTGGATTTGGAAAGCTTCCACATAGAACTCCATACATTCTTTAAGAAAAAATATTTCAGTATCATCGAAACTATATTTCTCAATATACCCAGCGACTAAAACCACTAAGCAGTAAATAAAGTGGGTAAGATTCTTCAGGATCATCATTGGAGATCTCAACGCCAATAGTGGACTAAGAAAAACGTTTGTAGAACGTGACATTGGTACCCATGGAGTAAAATGGAATAAACAGGGTGAGAAGCTATTTGAGTTTATCATAAGGACCAAGACCATCCATGGTAACTCGCAATTCCAGAAGCCCCACCCTCAACGATGGACGTGGGAGTCTTCCAATGGAGAGTACCATAGCGAAATAGACCACATCATAGCAAATAGAAGGTTTTGCCTAACAGATGTCGCTGTTGCCCCAAAATTCTACACGGGATTAGACCATTGACACCTTCGTGCAAGATTCTATTTTTAGCGAAAAGAAAAAAAGCCGCTAAATTCAAAAAATGAAGTCCCAAAACCACTATAAATTGGGATTTCTTCAATTCATTAATCGGCTGTTGGAAGGATGCCGTTGTCGAAAACATCGACGAAGAATACGATCGGCTCGTTCAAAATCCTCACGTTAGCGCTGTGAAAGCTGAGAGTTCGAAAGTCACCAAGAGACGTTTGTCTCCAGAAACACTCGAGCTGATACATCAGCGTGGAATCGCACGAGCTGCAGGCAACCGCGAACTTACGTTGGAACTTGCAAAACAATGCAGACAGGCGACAAAAGAATATCTTAAAGAGAGAAGGCAGCATTAATGGTCGAGGCTGCAGAGACTGGAAAAAGCATTCGCAAAGACCACCGAAATCTCTCCAATTACAAGACCAAGATGTTTGCATTTCGACGCCCAGACGGAAGAGTTAGAGCGTCCAGAAAGGCCATGGAAAAAATCATTCATGAATACTACTCGGATCTCTTCGATATCCACGTTCACCTTCTGTCATATGAAATAAAAAAGCATGAATATGTTGTACCACCGGTTCTCCCTTCCGAAATTCGGCCATTTCGTCGGTGAAAAATCGAACAACACCAGGTCCGAACAGCATAAGATCAGAACTCCTGGACAACCAACTTCCGCCGGTCCTCGTAAACACACTGGCTCGGCTCTTCTTACGTTACCTGTCTGAAAGCAAGGACCCTACTCAGTGGAAGACCAACATGACCGTGTTGTTGTTCAGGAAGGGCGACCTACGCGATATCGGCAACTATCGTCCAATCTGCGTGCTGTCTGTCGTCTACAACTTTTCACTCGAGTAATCTTAAACAGGATTAACAGAACACTGGACGAAGGACTGGCATGTAAGAAAGCAAGACTTCGAAAAGGATTTAGTACGATGGATCACATCCACACGGTAACACGGCTTATTGAAGTATTGCGAGAGAACAGAAGACCGCTCTGTCTCACTTTCATCGATTCACAAAAGGCCTTTGATTCATTTGAGATAGAAGCAGTTATGGAAGCCCTTGATAATCAGAGAGTTCACACCCACTATATAAAGATTTTTCGTAACCTGTACAAAAATTTCTCAACCAGAATATTACCATTCTATAACGATATTAACGTTGACGTCAAAAAAGGGGTTAGGAAAGGCGGCACCACCTCGCTAAAATTATTTACCGCCACGCTCCAGAACGTCATGCGAGCATTGGAATGGGATAACACTTACACTTGATACTTGAGCGGCCCGTCAACACCAGTTGTGCGGGCCTCAATAGAATCACCTTTTTCGGAGATTTGCTGGTTAAGCCATTGTGGTTTCCTCGAATCCAGAGGACAGCCTGAGCGAAAGTCTGCCCTAGATCGTCACCACGACATTCAGTCGCTGTCCTGGTGGATCAGAGGATGTTTTACCACCATACGACTTTGATACCGAGGCGGTGGTGGTTTCTGTTACTGGTTTACTTTTAGCTGCGCTTTCTCTTGGAAACGCCGGACTCATTCTCAGCTTGGGAGAACCTCCTGGAGGTACGAATTCCCACGCTCTACATCGCAGTCCGCCACCCAAGAACACCTCCAAGCCACTATGAAGCGGTAAACCGTTGGGATGGAATGGGATAATATGGGAGTGAAAATCAATTACCGGCAGTTACACTATCTTTGATTTGCTGGACATCGTCCTTGTAACACCAAACATTAGCCAAGCGGAGCGTATGCTTGCCAACTTTGATAAAGCTTGTGGAAAGGCTGGTTTTCCACTAGATCTCACAAAAACGATGTTCATGAGAAACGGTTGGTTTCGCATGTTCCATTGACGCTCAACGAAACGAATACCTCTGAATGCTCCAGTTATGTCTATCTAGGGTGGAAAATCAATATGATTAATGGCTTAGCTCCAGAGTTAAGCAGAACGAAACCTTGGAGATTGTGGAGGTTTCAAGAGCCTCGAGGATGTATTGAGAACAGCAAAGAACACCCGACTCCGTCCCCATATTTTGGACTCAACGGTACTTCCTGCCCTAAGGTATGCATCAGAAACCTGGTCTGTGCATAAGCAGGATGAAAGGTCACTCAGCGTTATTGAACGCGCTGTCGAAGGACAATGCTAGGAGTACGCCGTTTCACATAATTAAAGGAAGGGATCCGAACCTCTGACTTGCCTTAACGAGCAAAAATCAAAGATGTCGTTCTGTACCCCAAACAGTCAAAGATAAGGGAGCCGGACACGTAATGCGTATGAATGACAGCCGATTGACAACAGCCGTTAGTGAGACTGAATTCCTCGGGTTGTCACACGTACTGCAGGAAGAACATCGTTGGTCAGAGTTTTTCACGTAAACCTAGAAGAATGATATGAAGCTCGACGAGTTTCTAGAGCAAGCAAAAGCAACTGGGTTGCTTTTGAATGCGGCAGAGGAAATGTAGGATTTTCTGTCGCCTGCACGGTTCACTCGACAATCAACGAGATTACAGGTGATACAAGTGATGTGTTTGTGTCCTATGCGCGCATTTCGGAATATTCTGCTTATCTTTACGTTTGTCGTCAAGGTGTCTTTTACACGGATGCACTTGAAATGGCCACCCTCGCGCAGGAATCTTAAACTTCAGAGCGTAAAACCCTTGAAGCAATCTGGTTAATTTCAAAGAGTTCAAGCATGAGCCGCAGGAAGGAATTTCCTGTTATTATACATATCTCACACAATATCTCAGGCTGATATTTCAACGTGAGGAGTATATTAACCTTTTTTGCGAACCTTGCGCTGCTCTTCTACAAGAGAAGCACTACTTGGAGGACTCATAGAAAATGATGAGTGTATGAAGAAGCAGTTTTGTCTTTAGTACGATTGAAATCTGGGTGTCTTGACTTTTTCTGTTAAGGCTTTGGGTATCTGACTGACTAGGTTGCAGTTAACTTATTCTTTCTACGCTCTAAGCAAGGCTCACTCTACGGAAACAAGGACTGTGAGAAGACAGTAAAATAACAACCTCATTTTTGCTCGTCCTATTAAGGAAATAACTAATTGTCTTGTTTTATTTATTACTTTGCGTTTTTATATGCTCTTTGTAGGAGTTTAAATCATAAAGTGAATATTAATGCTTCTAAGGCTGGTAGCTCAGTTGTCGTGACTTCGATCATTACACGGACCGTGCAACGTCTCCATTTGGTTCAACCCGCGCCGAGTTCACCAAGTCTGTCATCCCTCTGTAATGAAGAAATTGATGCCATACTTGTCTGTACTGGTTAATTTTTTGCAATCCAGAAAGGAACATCCTAGCACGCCTTAGCACGGCTTTCCCAGATTTCCAGGAGGAATACGCAGTTACACTCATGACGATAACGAAAACCGCCAAGCAGCATGCAGAAATTCCGAAGATATTCGTGAATGGTGGTTGCCAGGAAACGAATCGAATGAGACAAAAGCTGACATCCGCACCGTGCGGTCGTATGCGTTAAGTTATTTAATAATAATAATGGTAATAATAATAATAGTAAATATTATTGCTTTGAGAACCTTTCATTCTCAATGTTATACGAGTTCCTCTAGTCTTACACTTCTTTTCCCTCTTAAAATAGAAGTGGCGAGAATAAGCACATTGTAAATGAGTTTACAGGTGTGGATATTCTTAAATCGTCAAAATCGGGATTCCTATTTCGATCGTAAGCAATAATTATGGAGTATTGTCGGCATTCCTTCCAAAACTTTTCAGGATTACAAATCTTTCAAAGTCTTGGAAATATTCCTTAGTAGTCAGTTAAGGTATTTTATTCTTGTTACTATAGGAAAAGTGTATCGTGTTGAATTTCGACCTTCCTATAATTTATTCACATCACTGCGCTGTTGAAAAAAGAAAGATGAATTTTTTCTGTGAATATTTCATCGCCTGAATGCTTTCATGGTAGTTGAACCACTTTTCGTTCTTTTTTCATTGATTTCATTGTGACTTTGATCACTGTTCCCACCTTTTTTCAACAGTACTTCTATGGCACACGGCACACCTTTAGAACAGCATTGATTCCATTTATGTGGAAGCCTGATCTCTTCGGGAAAATGTTGCTCGTGTTGAATCATTCGATTATGGACTCTTTCCACAATGATTTACCTCACGTAATTTGATCTGTGTCTCGTAACAAATTGCTAGAACTGCAGTTTTAATGAGATATCATGTTTAAGAGAGTGGTTAAGAAAGTGATTCTACATGCATCGAATGTAATGCATTTGTTGCAGAAACAGTGACCGCTTTCAACTTTAAATCTGCATTCATAGTTGGAGACTCTGTTTTACCTACGCAGGCTACCGTAATCCTTGTGTGTGTGTTTGAGTTTCAGGGTGATAGTAGTGCTGATGGTGCTACCAGTTGGTGCGCCGAATAATCTCTTATCTATACAACGATCGGTTGTATTACATCCAAACTTGTCGGCAACGCATTCTGCTGGTGCTGTACTGCCAACGGTTCCATTGGTTGTACAGCATGTGGCTCAAAATCAACATGTCGAATTACAACTCGGATTGGCTCCGATTGCAAGCGGTGGATTTTTTGCCTCGGTACTTTTCACATTTTACGTTGACAACTCTAACCAACTTTATGCTAACTGTATAACCTACAAAGGTACGGAATGAAATGGCCAATGCACGATGTTTCTTTTAATTCAAAAATATCATTATAACATATCATATGTCAATATATCATATTATATTATATCATATATATATATATATCTTTATTGCATTATTATATTATATTATTATATTATTATTAATATTATTCGTATTATAAGATGTATACAATTCTGTACTAATAGTTTGTGTTACGAACGAAAAGAATATTTTTTGAATTCTTTTTGAGCATTTCAACTTTGGTTGTTTGTAAATATTTATAAATGAGTATGGATTGTTTTTCTCCCAAAACTCGGAATTTCCATCAGTTTGCTCATTTGAGAATCTACCACCTAATAAAAAAAGCAAATGTGATATCAATCTGCTCACGTTGATTCCTAAAGTTATGGCTTATCGTCTTGTTGAGGGGGAAATAAATTCAATTTGTTAATATGAGTGAATAATTTCGCCTTTTGTATGAAAGAAAACCTTACCTACTTTTAAAATCATAGCTGGTATCCTTCAAAAGTCAATTTTATCAGTAAATTCTTAACTATTTGATACATGTGGACCGTCTTTATGCATTCGTACATTACCATGGCGTGAAGGAGCCTTGGCTTCCAATTTTTCCTGCATGACAATGTGCTGAAAGAGATGAACTTCCGCTCAGCATTATAGTTCAACACTCAGTAGTATCTCCTTGCCACGACGAATTGATTAGTATTGATTATAATCTTATATGCTAAAGCTGTAAAGAAAAATTGCATGCTAGCTATACTAAGTTAATGAGTTGAAAAAAGGTTGAATATTATATATATATATATATATATATCCAAAATGATACTGAGATATTTGCAAAACTCCGGACTGCTGCCGTCTGCAGTTGTGAACGAACCTTTCTGGGTGCTAATGCGTTCGCCATCACACCATGCGGCTACATCGTTTCGCCTGTCCATCAGCTAGTTTTACATCGACCATTGCCATGAAGGACGAACACGGTGTGGTGGTGAACGCGTTAGCTCCCGGAAAGGGTAATAGCACGTACGTTCCCCACCGCAGACATCTGCGGTCCAAAGTTTTGTGATTATCTTTGCATCATTGTGGTTGTATCATACATAATACCCAGCTGTGAAAAAAATGTAATTGGGAGTAAATAAAAAGCTGACATTATATATATATATATATGCACATTTGTGCTTGTATAGCGGCTTTGTGTTTGTCTATGGATTTTTCTTTTAAAAATAAGTCTGTAGGAGTCGGTAGAAAAGTGTGGAGTGATTCCATTCATTACCCGAGCGTCAAAATCTAGCTATCAATCTCTGGTCCACCAAGTCTCTCATTCTTCCAGTGTTGGTAAATAGGCATCAGACTAATCTGTTACAAACCCATTTCCTCTAATCCGACTGGGAGTCCCCAGATTGGTTCTCTTAGGATTTTAAGGAAAATGGACTCGAACAGGATTTAATGGTATTAGTCAAGAAGTCAAAAAAATTCTTTAACTAACAGCCGAAACCGCACACAAAAAGTTCGTAAACCCTCGTGGATGGTTAGTGCGGAGAAACGAATCGAAAGAAAACAGTGTCGTATTGCACACAATGGGGTATATGTGGTGCTAAGGCATGTAATGAGAACAAGTAAAAGATTAAGTTAAATCATTTTCAAAAAGATCAAAAGTATGATGAGCACTCTTAACTCTTTTATTCACTGCCTTTTTCTTTTTTTTAATGGCAGGGTATGTTGAGAAATATAACTCGTATATAATGCTGAGACATTTACAAAACTCCGGACCACAGGTGTATGCGGTGGGGAACGAACGCGCTATTGTCCTTACCGGGGAGTAGCGCACTTCACCACCACACCATCCGGGTCCTTCGTTTTGCCTCTCTCTCAGCTAGTTCCATCGATCTTTTGCCATCAGCAATCACCCGTCAACGGGATTGATCTGAGGAGTTCAAATCGGCATTGAACCCAGCTAAGCTGAGGCTTAGTGGTGATCACAATCTTAACCCTTTTATTTACTGCCTTTTTCTTTTTAATGGCAGGGTATGTCGTGAAATATAACTTTTATGAATGCGTCGCTTTCTTGTTCAGCAATCGCGAGGTTTTTAAACAGCATACATTTACTTCCATAGAAAAACACAATACAATACAACACTAGCTGACGTTTCGACAGTATCGCCTTCTTCAGAGCCGCTTTTTTCGTGACTTCCAGTGAGAAAGTTTAGAACAACTGATTATAGTCGCATATGGTTGACGACTCAGTCACGAGATCGACTTTCTATTAACCTCGGCATTGGTATATGAATGTGTCGTTTTCTTGTTCAGCAATGCCGAGGTTAATAGAAAGTCGATCTTTTGGGAACTATAACTTTTATAATGTTGAGATTATTTTGATTAGATTGCAAAACTCCGGACCGCAGATGTCTGCGTTGGGAAACGAACGATATGCCGATTTGGGCTTCCTAGATCAATCCCGTTGACGGGTGATTGCTGATGGCAAAAAATCAATAGAGCTAGCTGAGAGACAGGCAAAACGAAGGACCCGGATGGTGTGGTGAAGTGCGCTACTCCCCGGTAAGGACAATAGCGCGCGTTCGTTCCCCACCGCATACACCTGCGGTCCGGAGTTTTGCAAATATCTCAGCATTATATAAGAGTTATGATGAGCACTGTTTAGAATATTTGAGCCCAATTGAAGTGTTCATGGTGAATGCGCAGATCAGATTAAATGGAAGAGGAAGGGAAATTAAACTCACGAATCAGAACAACTTAATTTTGGTGACTTCTCAAGTCTTTATTTATTTAAAACATTATTTATTATTTGTTATTTATTTATTTTTTATTTATTACAACGACAAATCCTGCTAATTAACTTACTACCAACTAACACCTGCGCTTTTCCTTTTACCTCCACCGGCGCCAGTGCCATCGTAGTTTATCAACTATATCGCCGCCATTCTCATGAGGAGGCTCTGTTTAGCGCTCGAGCAAACAAGGATGAGAGTCAGAAGAGCAGATGTACGTCCTTTGTATATTTATATTTAAACTTAAGAGTGCTGTCATTGGTTGGTGGTGTTCCTTATGGTTGAGAAGAAAAAACACCATACATTTTGAAAGGTGAGAAAATAACTTCATCTGTATGTCTTAAATCGGTATTCAGTTTATGTCGATACATGTTTTTTCCATTCTTGCTGCTATCTCTGTTGAGCAATAAACTTGTAGGGCTGCTCTCAACATTCAAAATAGAAGTATTTATATAAACGAAAAATTGCTGCAAGGTGAATCATCGACTTCCGAACAAATACATTTTGATTCAATAAAATTTCGTCATGCACGTAAACTAGATGTTAAGCCTTAATGACTTGTGGTTTAAACGTGGTCCTGGTATAACACTCATTCATAAGTTGTTAAAATTTTTACGGTAGCTCTTCTTTGTTATACATGCGCTGAAAGGTTTTTGCTTGGTACCAATGACAAATTCCTATGTCTTAATACTACCGGATTCAAATGAGATGAGTGTTTTAAACTTGTAAGCGTTTAGAAGCGTTTAAGAACATATGCTGATAACACATACATACACACACACACACACGTACACATATACACGCACGCACACACACACGCCCACACACAAATACACATATAGACACATACACTAATTTTGACTAGTAGAAGTATAAATATTGGTTTTCTGTGTGTTGTAAAATGTCGAAGACATGGAAGTTCTGCAGGGACTACTTCGAACTCGGCAACCTCGACGACGTGCACTTTCTATGACAACGTTGACGAGGTCGGCAAGTCAAGACGATGTTGGTCACGAAAAGGTTTCTTGGTTTTATTTGTGTTCGTTTTTTCAAATTTCATGTTGTTGACGCAGACAAACAGGTTGATTTTAAACTCTTCATCCACTTATGAGAGATTTCTGAATGCAGTTTCTAGTGTTCTTTCTTGTTTGTTTGAAAATTCCCAAGTCAGTTGTTGAAATGACTCGTAAAATTAAGTTCTGTTTGAGCCAATGTTTACAATATCTTCTTGTTGTCAATGTTACCGTTGTTGTTATTGCTATTGTTGTTGTTGATGTTGTTGTTGCTTTTGCTATTGTTGAGAGCAACAATACTTTTGTTTATGTTATAAGGCTCAATTCCTTACGCCTCGTACAAAGCAATCGCATAATCGGCTCAGTCGACATAAATACTATCCGTTGTCACAAGAGGAAACTCTCGAGCTCTTATGTCTTCTAAATCAAGGCAAGGCTTTTTTTTCAGTACTTTTCATATTTTTCACACTATTCTTACCTTAAACGGGTTTTTTTCGTCATGAACTGGAACAAGATGATGTGGATTTTTCCTCTCAACTTTGTTTTTCTTCAGACGTTCTCTCTTGTTTTCCATATAAGCGTCTCCTAAACAGATGTGATTTTTATGTTATGCTGGGGAACAACAATCACATTATTCGTGTTTTGTCCTGGGGATTCTGGTAAACATTTTTAGTGCTGAATTTATTGTTTCAGTTACACACAGCTGCCTCATTAGGAGAGGTCAATTTTTGATCACGCCTCGATTAGAACTTTTAATGTGGATTTATAATCCACGGCGAAGCTATTAAAAGTGACTTTTGAAAAACAAAATGAGAAGAAGGTGTTCGTTTTGATAAATTAGATCGTTTTTTCATCGATATTTATTTTGTATGCGACACCGCGTTACGCTTAAGCTGTTGCTCAAAAAAGCTACCCGTTGGTGGTGAAGGCCTAATTAGTAGAACACTTATTTCATAGAGAAGGATTTAACTGTTAACAATTTACCGCTGAGAAAATTTGATTTGCTTTATTTCCATTTGACTACATTTGACTAATTCCATTTCGATAAATTGTTATACTAAAGAGACTTCTTGTGCCTGTTGGACATGAAACCTTCAGCGTTCATTGCCACATCATCCAAGTCTTGAGTCAGGTCATTACGTAACTGATAAGGCACACATCTAGATTAGCTGTTGTTCGTTTCGAAGTGCATCTTGACTGCAAGAAACTCTCAGTACTTTTTATTGCTTATTTACACTTTATACATCGTTTCAAGACGCTACGTCAATACTCGTCCAGTTTATGCTTCACCACTCAATTTCTGCACACTTGGCCCTTCTATAAGCATGCAGCTCGTAGAAGATTTGAAGTGCTCGTTATGATCAGTTGTTGAAATATTGAGCTGGGAGCCTTCATGAAAATTTGAACAAACACTTCTATGTAGGCAGCCAATTCCTAGGCAAAACGAGAAAGAAAGAAGAAATTCTTGAGCAAGTCCAAACATCACATCATCGCCACTCAATGCACTCCTTCACAACATCTTATTCATCGTTACTGCACAGTCTAGCACCTATGCAAAATTTCCCATGATTCCTAACCGAAGAACAACATTAGTAAACAAGTTAACTTCATATCATGATGACTTTTCATCAACACATAGTTATTTTCGTCCTCCATGCCTCTTACTCTTCGAAATGCTCAGATATTTTGAGGCGTGTGACGCTTATATTTGTTTGTGTGCTTGTTTTCACTGTGATATGTGTAAGTATTGATTGAATGTGAGTAGAATTGATTGTAGATGTCAGTATTCGTGCCTGGCGAATTAGATATGAACCTCCGTAGTGGTCATCTATCAAGAAATCTAAAAATACGAAGGCCATACGCAAATCTACTAACCATTACTGAAGATATGAAAGTGCGACGGACAACAGGTGATCAATCACTGCAGCTAATGCATTTTTCTTTTCACTAATAACTATTCTCACGTCGTTCTGTTTATGACAAGAAGCTAACTAGCTGCACATTTAGACTTGTGTAGGAAAATTTTTTTATTCTTATTCTTATAACTAATTTGATATTTTCGTCTTTACAACGAGCGCTGTACCGCAGTGGTTAGAGGAGCCATGCAATACACATGGGGTCGTCAGTCACAATCTAAACAAGCCTCCAATCCTCCTCTCACGGCCTATTGGTAGGAAACATGCTTGTTAGGATAACAGCACTGACTGGGTACACTGTTAGCCCAATGCAAGTTATTTTATAAACCAGATATACATTCAGTCATCACAACGCTACAAATCAAGCAGAATGTCTGCTTCATTTGTTAGGAATTGATCATCTTCGAACAATTCATAGTTTTACCCTATCCGTTTTTGTCGACCTCATCCATTCATCAGAGTAATAACTGTTTCGTTCCTTTATCTCCTTTTTGCCAAATGAGTTCCTGGCTCTCACTAAGACAACAGCACAAGGGTCAACTACTATTTTTTCTTCACATCTTTCTCGTCTTAAATTATTTAGACCCACAATTTTTCTTTAATTAATGACAGATGGCATGAACTTTCTAGTCAATAATCCATTATGTGAGGTGCTCGATTATAGAATCGAAATACAGTAGATAAGAGTATTTTTAAATGCATGACTACCAAAAAATGTGCAAAATACAAAACAACAGAGAAGCATATTTATGGAAGAACTATGAAACAAGAATCTTAACCTTTTTTATTTACTGCCTACAATAATTTTTGACGGAAGGATATCATGTGAAATACAACTAAGATGATGCTGAGATATTTGCAAAACTCCGGGCTACAGGTGTATGCAGTGGGGAACGAAAGCGGTATTACCCTTTCTGGGGACAACGCGTTCACCACCACACCAACATTATAGTAGGGAGTAAATAAAAAAGGTCAACATTGTGATTCCAAGTTCAGCGACAGCATAGCTGGGCTCATTGCCGATTTGAGCTCCTTAGATCAATTCCATCGACGGGTGATTGCTGATGACGCTGATCGATAGGACTACCTGAGAGACAGCCAAAACGAAAAACCCTCATGGTGTGGTGGTGAACGCGTTAGTTCCCGGAAAGGGTAATAGCACGTTCGTTACTCATCACAGACGACTGCGGTCCAAAGTTTTGCAAATATCTCAGCAATCACCTTAGTTATGAAGCAAGAAATTGAGCAAACCAAGAAAGACTCAAAGAAGGAAAACTTTATTTTTTTCTATTGGGATTGTTTATATTGTTACCTTGTAGTAAATGGAATTATACTAGAAGTGTCTTACTATCTCCTAGCTGTCACTGCCTTCACTATGGGAAAACGCTGAAATTTGAACTTGGATGGGCGTTTTTTTAAATCCGTGGATTTACTTAAATAGTACTATATTAGCATCCTGAATGTTTAGGAAATATAGCAAATTCACTGCCTTTTGATTTTCTTCTTCTTCTTCTTTCTTCTTCTTTCTTCTTCTTCTTCTTTTTTTTCTTCTTCTTCTTTTTTTTCTTCTTCTTCTTTTTTCTTCTTCTTCTTTTTTCTTTTTCTTCTTCTTCTTCTTTCTTTCTTTCTTCTTCTTCTTTCTTCTTCTTTCTTCTTCTTCTTCTTCTTTTTTCTTCTTCTTTTTTCTTCTTTTTTCTTCTTCTTCTTCTTCTTCTTCTTCTTCTTCTTTCTTCTTCTTTTTTTTTAAATCATTGATCAAAGTCAAAGTTGAAATCAAGTCGGTCTTGAGATATAATGAATCCTTCATGATTCTCTTCTTTCACGGTATCAAAACATGCGAGCACGAATTTTAGGTTATCTCTGCTATTTCCCCAACTTTTTACATTTACCTTAATTCTTGCATTATTTCATTACAAAAAATACATGGCTGTTCGTTAGAATTCCTATTTTTCACTGCTGTTCAATCTTTGTTACCAATTTTTTTTGGAAGAAAAATCTTGTCAATATGAGTTTAAGAGTCTTAGTCCTATAGAATTTCATAATGTTATTTTCACAATCACAATCATACTCTCTTTCTCTCAAGTCATTTGCTCTAAGAAGAAGTCGCAGAGTTCACCTCAACGAAGTTTCTTATGAGAGAAAAGATAAGAACGAACCGAATTTTACCACTCCTTGTTGACTTATTCAGCTCTCATTCGATGCATTCATTCATTTTTGTTCATCTATTGAGAATTTAACTCACATCTTCAGCTCATTTCGAACTTAATTATAAAATGTGTTGTTGAATTCGATGATGAAAGAGAATATGACAGGATTCGAATAACAATTGCATCTTCAATTACTTTCTGTTCGATTTTCTCACCACTTAATGCTTTCTACGATTCTTTTTATATTCTTGAGTTTATTTCCTCCTCGTAGAAAGCAGAGCAAAGTTGTTTATAATAAGGAGAAAGAGAATACAAACTTAAGGGACTACCGTAATATTTTAATTAAAGCACAGTTTTCTATTGAGAAATTTTTGCTATCAAGGAAAGAGTTCAAGAATCACGTATGTTATACCCCTTTTACTACTAAACAACTGGAAAGCACCTGTAAAATAATCGTCAGACTTCTAACTTAGGCTAGAGTAACTCAATAGAGTCTACTCGTTATGAAAACGGTACGAACACCTCCATGAGTTCTGTGTAGGGGCCCTTTATTCTCATTCTAGTTATTGCTGGCTCTCCGAGCTTTTCCGGCTCACCTTTAACTGCGCTTTTTCATAGCGAATTTCGAACTTTCTCCGCTTAGATTACCTTCCTATGGGAATAGTCATTCAGTTGTCGATCACAATTCGGCAGGAGTTCCAAGAGCACTTGTGCACGATAATGTGATAGTGGATGATGTTAGCATGAAAAAAATAGCATAAAGTATTATTTAAAAAAATTTTTCAGAGCTCTTTTTGTATCAGTACGTTATAGAAATCTATAAAGACGATGTCGACTTAAAGAAACATTTGTGTCGTGCTGTTCTATTTAGGTGAGAAGACAAACTGGTAGCAGCAAATAGGTAGAGCTTCGCTAAGAATAAATCTCGTTCGACTGTCAATCAAATGACGAGCTGAGAACAGTGTTGAGAGTTAAACATTTTTCTCTCAAGTGAAGGCAAATTTTTCGAGCATTCAAAGAATTAAAGGGCAGAGGGATTGGGTTCATTAGGTGCCTCTTCAAATCACCTGTGCTGTTTTGCTATTTTTCTATATTATTGTACAACAAGTGTACTTTAAGCTTGCCAATGTGGATGATTTTCGTTTTTTACTGTACTATTAACCAGGATAGTGAATTCAATATTTTTTACTGTAATGAAGCTAATGTATTCGATACTTACAGTATACAGTATCATACAGTATCATATCAGTATTTATTCTTATGTTTTTCGTAAATTCTATAATAAAATGTCTAGATAAAAGCTCAAAAAAAATTCTTCTAGTTGTGAGTGATATTACTGAGAGATTTGATTGATATTTAGTGATACACTCTGTCATATTGCTCAGAAAAACTGCAAAATCTTTAGTGTGCCTTTAGTTCTACAGTATGTGTATGCACGTGAATGATCCCGTATATAAATGTATATATATCTACATTTATATACACATATATATGTATATATTTGCATGAGTCTGGCGCAAGTGTAGCGCAGTGGTTAGAGGTAGGTGCCCAGCAATTTGTATAGGTTTTATCCCACTCTCCAAACCTTCCATACTTCCAGGTCGACAAGTTCATATCAGACTTATCTAGGAGGATAGCACACTGACTCATGCGTCAGTAGGCGACCGCGAGTCATTGTGTAGGCCAGATATGCACTCAATCGCCTCTAATGATGCTTGATGAAGTCGAATACATGACACATCATTCGGAGATTGATCACCACCGAGAGCTCTATCCCTTTTCACGAGCCTGAATATGTGTATACGTGTATATGTTGAAGAATGTGGGAATATTTGAGTTGTTCATGTAATTTGGGACATCGTGAGATTGTAAGCGAAAAAAACTTGCCAGTCCTATATTGTCCTTTTTTCTCCAATGGACTGCAACACAATACATCTGCTGGGAATTGAAGACGTCGTCTGAATGTGTTAAAATTGGCTTGGCGGTTCGTGTTAATTTGCTTATCTTGTAATTGAACCATGCTTGAACACAATGACCATATCTTCGAGTTCGTCACAAATCAACAAAGACAACGTAGTCTGCTTCATATTATCGTCAGCGACGATACTAATTCGGCAGAAAATCTCTTCAATTCATGTTGACTAATTTCATTATGCTCGCCTCCTCGTTTTCTCAATCTCATTCGCGTTTGTTCATTTCGTGGATTCATCAACGTTTTACATATCTTTTTACATTTAGTTTGCTTAGTATTCTATCTAAGTAGCCTTACTCTTGTAACGACGACGGACTTGGTTTCGTTTCATATAATTCAGATTTACAAGCATGACACTATGATATACAGTCGCAGTCGTTTTAGTAAGTTTAACAATGATCTTCACAGGTAAGCGCGAAACTTTTTATACATCAGTAAAATAAAATCGGTGATCTATCAAATAGAGAATTCAACCATAGAAATGGATATAGTAATGGTTTGGTAAGCAATATACTGTTATCTATTGCTTACTATGTAGGTAATGCTTACGTACTTGTCAAAGAACATCCTGAACTTTACTTTTCTACTTTAGCAAGTTTATCACTGTTTAAATTTTATGTGAATATCTACATTTCTTGATTCTTTATGAAAGCTCTATCGGCGAGAGCATTACGTACGGCAAACCTCTGAAAGTCTTGTCAGCAGGGGGTAAATTCCAAACACCAACCAACATTGTTGACTTTATCTAGCACACAACATCGCATTTACTTCATCTCGACAACATGTACATTTTACTTAAGGTATGAGCATATTTTCTTTTGTCTATTGTTTGATGGAACTGAAGAGAATGAAATAAATCGTCGTATGGCCACTCCTTAGCTTATTCCACCATGTTTCGGGCATACGAACATCTCGGAAGTCAATTCGTACGCCTCACTAGCTAAAAGCATTTTCATTAATGTTAAAGCGGATGATTGGAAAATGATTTTCCGAATTGAGCAATGTTAGCTTGTTCTCTCTAATGGTCACTCTGTAGATGAGAAAGAAAGGAGAACGAGAAAGAGAGAGAGAGGTGGAGAGAGAGGAACGTGCTCAATGAAGCTTGCTTGGCCTTTGTCGAAACAACCAGTCGACGGCAACCATATTCACATACCCACCCTTCTCTCCAACCACAGTTTTAGAATGGCTGAAAATTTACGGATTAATGATGTAAGTGTGGGATTGACTAATATATTACTCAGAACACCAACTTTTAATAAACTTCAGCATAAATAATCGATATATGTAGTTGGGAAGTTGGTGAGAATATATTGACGTATATCGATTACCACATTATTTTTCATTAGAGTAATGCCCAATTAACAGTAGTCAACATTCTCACATGAATATAATGTCGTTTCGGGCGCCGGCTTCTCTATCGCGGACACTTCGTAGAATGCGTAAATCACTCCATCACACGAATCCACTACCAGTATCACCGTCACCTCGACAACAAATCAAGACCAAACCATTGCCAACGGTATCCCGAACACCTCTGCTACTCCAGTTTACACCATTCGGACCACCAGTGTTACCGTGTGGGTTTCTCGTTATCCACTCTATCGTTAGGTTTAGTAGATTTAGCATTAATAAGTAGTAATTTTAATGTATTACTGGTTTTTATTTTTTGCCTTTTTATTACGATGTAATAATCAGCACTTCCAAATGTGAAAAACCTTAAATTACCAATACATTTAGCTGACTAACGTCAGTTTTAGAAGCAGGTACAATTCGCTTTCTGATTAAAAGCGTTTATTATTTGCTTTATGCAATTATTATAAGTGATGAAACAACCGAATTTCCTTAACGTTCAATCGAAAAAGTCGTTTTCAGCTTTCCGTTTTTTTAAATGTTTAATATATCTTAGATAAAAATTACTTCTGACTTTTGATCTCCAGGTGACAACTCATGTAACGCAGTTGTTTTTACAATTCTACTATAACTTTTTCTTTACGACAGGCGCATAACTACGTTCTTTTTTCACTAAAGTTTAAAGACTCACAAACTACCAACCAGTTATTCAGCTATCGTATCCAATGCTACTTCATTGATTTCCTATCATTTATCATCAACTCTCTTAAGTAACATGATTTTTGTTCACATTTCTCACATTTGACGCCAAGGCATCTGTCTTACAACATGCGATGTTTTTAATCTGAATGGATTTCACAAATTCGATTTGCTCAAGTATTATAAGTAAGTTTATGTGACGATGCCAATCAGTTGTATCCTATGTGTATCCTATATAAATATGAAGCTAAAAAAAATATCTGGCTACCTACTCACTAGTGCCAGTGATTGCGCGCTTGTGTAAGGGCGTTGTCATAATGTGGTTGTATCCGTTCAGTGGCTCGCTTTTCAGTGAAATGTTGTCTTTTACTCTCTTTGATGTTCTTTGGAAAGCGTCGTTCATGTTTTCGGTTTCTTCAACCAGCTCTCCATTCCGCTTCATCGGTTTCAGCCCTTCTTACTAGCACAAGAGTAGTACCTTAAAAAATAATCTGCGTTCGGATTCTCCTGCAATACGTCTCAACACTTCGCGTTTTTTTAATCATAATCTTCTACTACTTCGTGAATGCTTTAGTTGCTATTGGTAGCTGAGGTGATGATGATATGCTTGTGAGTTAAGCCTTGAGAATAACGATCATTCACCGTGGTAGATGTACTGTAGCGAACTGCAGTGATGGAAATAATGTTGAAAGAGTGGATGTTCTTTTCAGTCTTCAATTTTTTGGCGTACCCTTTGGTAAACTTTAAATGTAGTGATGTTATCGTAAAACATGTTTTAACTTAATTTTAAACGAGAAATCTCCACGCAGATTTCCAGCATAATGCGTACAATGTTTTCAGCATGTAACGAGGTCTAGTGGTGTATCGATTCTTTGACAATGAGGTCACGATGAGAACATAGCGAACGACTTGATAACGACTTTTCACTAGCTCCGAAAAACACTCGACATCGAATATTCCATAGCTAACCACGACGACATATTCTCTATCCCATACGCACCCATCTCCGCCCGCCTCAAGTGGTGGTGGTGTGATTTGAGTGCGAGAGAAAAAGAAGGAACGAAAAACACCAACACACACTGTAATCGAATCCAATGGTCGTCGAAAAGTGATGTATACTGAAGTCGCACTACAGTTTCTCAAAGGAAACCCGTGTAAAGGTACCACTGCCCAGCAAAAAAAGCCTCTAACCTTGACTCTATTTAATATCATTGATTTGTTTAATAACTCGGATATCAGTTAACACCTAATCAGAAGTAAATCAGCAGACAATCGTTGTGCATTTTGAAAGTGCATGAAAACCCATGAAAACGTAGAGTGTTACTCTATCATCGAAACGATTATGCTTTAACAGAAAAAATCACATAATACAGTGACGGCTGCCCCACACAAATTCACTAATGTTTTGTACTTAACGGGTTTTCCCTTGTAATCAGCAGTGTTCAGCAAGTTGCTTGATTAAATTTGAACATATACATACTGCAGCTCAATGTCACGTGTTTGCCGGAGCTTGAAAAGTAGTCTCAGTGGAGTACTCGTCGACGGTCGTTCTCATCAAGGCTCAGCCGCTGTCGTCGTCGTCGTAGACGTAGAAGTAGTTGTAGTTATCTTTGTCGTCATCACAATCATCATCATCATTGTCGTCGTCGTCGCCGTCATCGTCGCTAGCAGTAATCGCCGACGCGAGCATATTGCAGGCTAGCCGCTTGTTGATCCGAATATCTCGCGCGTTGCTTATGTTATAAGTTGCTCCCCAAAATCGTCGTCGAGGGACAACGCATAAGAAGCATCGGCAGGAGAAATAACTAGCTCATTCTAACCGCTTCGACAATCGCACTCTGTGACTATTTCTGGAGCCGACCAGCTTGTACCAGACTGTTCACTCAACGATAACCATCACTACACAGAGACCATGCTGCAGTCTGTCAGTGCACACTTGATGGATGAGCGACGTCTCTCACGTTTGATGTCTGATGACCGACATAGCACAAGACCATCGCGGCGTGCTACTCTCGGCGACGGTCTTCTAAGCTCATATCATCTCACTGCTCCACCTCAACCACATTGGTATGGTATTGGAGTTCTCGGCGAATTCGGATCACCCACAGTTTCACCGACTGAAAATCCGATTGCATGGGCGATCCTCAATTCGTTTCCGAATCGTGCTGTTCTATTTAAGCAACCAAATCGTGGGATAGGTATGATTGCTCAAAATTTTTCAACGTTTTATCGTCTTTGTTGTCAACCAGTTACAATTAGAGAAGTGATTCATTCATTTTTACGACAAATCAACTTTTTTTAAAGATAAAGAATTCTTCAAAAACTATAAAGTTGTTCTGTACAATTATTTATGCTCTATTCATTATTGAGTGAAGAAGAGACAGGTTTGATGTTAGTACTGTGGCAGTCATTTCTTGCTATTTTGAATGAGTGAAGATTTATTTCTCGTGGTTGTACTCTGGTCGTAAAGAGTAACATTCTGATTACCCATGACTCATTTTAGTCTGCCGTTTTTTATCCTCAACATTATGTATTCTGTAAATCAGATCACGCGCAATACCAAGACATCTGTCTAACAGCATTTGCACCTCGGACGGCGGGAAATTTGAGAACTTAAATCGTGTTTTGTGCTGAAACGCTGTGCGTTTATTCGCATCCTCTCAATGCATCATTTCATCAATGTTCCACTCGTTCAGTTTCTAGTAATTTCCTGCAATCTGTTTTAAGTCCATTTCCACTTATTGGAAAAGTTCATGACTTTGATATGTATTTATTTGAGTTTATATAAGTATGGATACATATTCGGATATTTCGATAACGACGTCAACCAGAACATGCAACGTGCCTTAAATGTGTACCAACCAGCTGTCGCTTTCCTTCGTCTACACGACATACAAATCCTTGTGCAACAAACTCTGCCAAATATGCCAGCGAAAGATGTTACTTATGTTTACACTCTTACATTAGGCGTTCAATAAACGACAATGAGAGGGTTGCTGTAGAGACATTGTGTTGTGACATATGGCTGTCTCTAACTCATTCCTTCTCATATCTTCTCGTTGTTTTTGACACTTCAAACGCCACCATCCACTCGCCATATCAAATGAAAAATGGTCATTTGTCAAGTCAGTGGTTGCTTGCCGAAAAGTCAACCTCCTGCGTCTACCAACGTCATAGCAAATGCAACCACTAACCATGATTAAAACCTACACGAACGCTAGTAGCGTATTTTTTCAGTTCAACTAATCAGCGCAGTGATATGCGCCGTTCTTTCAGTATTCCTTTTGTTCGTGAGCGCAACGCGGCCACTCGAGAGTTATTGGCTCGGCAGCAATGCGGCTGAAACCTCCCACACTCCTCACCCAATATTTTTTATGTTCTTCAACTTAATGGAAGCAAAGGGTTAACGTATTAGCTACAATGCTATGCTGCAAAAGTCATCGCATCTCCTTCGAATTTTTTAAACATGATAGGTTTGCAGTTTTGGAGTTCTTAGGCACTGCACTAAGCTGGCGATATGTTCCTGCGAAAGTTCTGGAATCAGTGGACGCTGGAGGAAAACGCACGTCGTATGACCATTACCGTACTTCCCTCTGGAACAAAGAAGGTTCATCTCAGATCACCCAGCGAACTCGCCGAATTATGTCCAGAGAAAACACAAGACTCAGGTAATCGCTCCCATCGCAATCATTTTTCGTCAACGCTTTTTTTCTTCAAGCCCTTAGTTTTGTGACATTTGTGGCTTCACTTGTACTGACTTTTTTTCCACTTATTCTTTTTCTATACAAAGCGATAGTTGTAGTTGGTGATAGCAGTGTTTCTGTGGTTTTTCATCGTTAGAGTTTTTCACAATTTTAACAATAGAATTTAAGACGACATCTCATGAGAGTAAGACGATTGTTTTTATCGTTATTTTTTCTGTTTCGGTTACCATGAATTCGAAGGACAAAAGAATATAAAAGTTGCTATGAAGCATAATGATTTTTACGTTTAAAGCATTATCACATCTACCTAGCATTTCACCTACACCTTTCATTTTAGACCTCGTTTTGTTGTTTTTCCTTCGGTAAAAATGTTACACAAAGATAATATTAAGGTGACAGATAAACAGCAGCCATTCACAGCGCAAGATATTTTAGAACTCTGAAATGACTACGTCTTTTCGTTAGAGTTAGTGAGAATAACGTTTTCCTTATTCTTGCTTCAGTAAACGGTCTTTAAACGTGGAACGGATGACTTCGATTTTTCCGAGCACTTCGTTCTTTTGCTTAAAACGCAGTTAAAAAAATGAGCACTTTGAGTTCGTCTATATGTATTTAGGCGTGTATGTAAGTTACCTGTCTGCTAAGATTAAATTGTTCTTATCAGGAATCGTTTTCGAACACCAATAAACAATGCGTTACTGGATTTACTTTTTTGAGAATGATCAGCGCTTAGCCGTGGACTTGCTGTCGTTAACACATGTGTCGTAAGTGGTGCTAAATCTGAAACTTCATCCATTCGAACTGCATATCAAGAATGATTAACGTTTGTATTTGAATTCGTCATTCATTGTGCAATTTTTATAGTTTCTAAGTATTGAATGGACTCGATTCCACAATTGAGACCATCTCCTTTTTTTTTTCTCAGAGGAAAGTGGCACGCCGCTAGGTGTGTCAGTTTAAAATCGCAGGAAACTGTTAAATGGGCCGTACCAATGTGGTTGTAGGATTTACACATATATAAATAAATACATGTATATATTTGTCATTTAACTAACCACATAGGTTTCTGCCAACAAAAATCATTTAAAACATGAAGGGTAAGTTCATTGAATCGTATCATAAGAGGGAATGACTGAAAAAGCCATTGTTGTCGTAAGCAGTATTAAGTACAGAGGGTGATAACGCTTTTATCATAATAATACGATTCTTGGTATCCTATTTGTTTTAATCAAAATTATCTAACCGAATGGCATTGCATCAGCTGAGGGCTATGTTTTGTTGCAGAAAACGAAAACCTTTCCGAGCGCATTCATCAGAACAAGAGTAACAATAGTGTTTCTGCTTCAATTTCTTTTTTTTTTATCTATATATGATTAAGGAGAACAAAGGGAATAAATGATTCGAAGGATACGTCTCATTTGTATTAATGCATATTATATCAGTGAAGTTATGTTGACTATTAACCGTCCGAATTCTATTTAACAAAAGATGACTCTTATCAGAACATGAAACGATTGTCTGGAAAAGCAGAACGCTTTAAAACCTTTCCAATTAGCAACAATTTGCACCAGAATAATTGAATTTCATTCTACCATATGTTCTAAAAAATGCCTAGACACTCACAATCAAACAAATGCGGTAGATCACTGTGTTCGAGAAAGTAAGTCCTAAGAAAATATTCATGCATAAAATTTGTTAACAATGGAAGCTTTTTTTGCCCCTCCACATCAATGCCAAGCATTTGTTCTCTTGCGAGAAATTGTTTTGAATTATGGGCTCTTAGAAACGCAATACTCATTTACAATAAACTTTGACTGATATAGTGTGTATCGGAATAAATACAGTGTGCTGTTTCGTTTTGTCGGTGTTCTTCTTTGCTTTCCTTCATCATAGAATCAAACGTAGTTCTCAGTTTTCACATCATTACTCTATATTGTGAGGGTTACGGTAGTGCACAGTAGTAACACATGGTTAGTATTGACACACAATTTCACATCGTTCGGTTGCCCGACTCTGACGATAAATCGTCTTGATGATGTATCGGACTAGAGCGCAGCTGGAGCTATCTAAATGAGGTTTATGGATGTAAATGTGTGAGTTTTTATTGTTGATCGGCTCATCTATTCACCCACAGGGAACGAAAAGCGCTACATTATCCACGATAACGCTGTTTTATTCACAATATCGACGTTTACCGTTGCTAGCTTCGCATAGGTTTTTTTTTTAAGGGGATGATAACCAAATCAGTTTTAACAATGATTTGTTAGTCTTAGCACTTTTAAGACGAATTTATTATCTGTTTACCTTAAATTGCATTTTTCAACAGATCATTTTTGTTATCTTCATTTATCTTAAAATTCAGTAAATCAATATCAGTTTTGTAACTTAAATTACTTGCATATAATGAAAGTAGAGAAACCACTGTCAAAGTTTTCATTTATCCCTATCGCACACCAATGCGACATGGTGCGCTCCAAACTCGTTCGACGTACACAGTGAGCACTGTATTATTCGTGTGAAGTCATCTAGTTCTGTCTTAAAGCAACTCAGAGACAAATTGGAGAATAAAAAGGCGGAAAAAAATAGGAAAAATGTAAACAGAAGAGAAAAAATGTATACATGGTGGCCTGAGTTCGATACTGGCCCGAGCACCAGATAATCACTTTTCTTCCTTATCCTTTCCTGGTCTAAGAGATATAGATTTTAACAGAGATTACACTTTTTACATAGGGGCGTTATTCCTTCGTAGTGGCGTGGTTCAAAGTGGAGTAGCCCAAATATACCGATATTACTACTTTGAAAGATCCTCGCGCATTTTGCTGCCGGCGTAGTATGCTGGCGCGAATCTCTTTTTTTCTCATTTCGAATTTCTGTTATGATTTCAATGGGTTTTCTGTAGTTTCATTAGTCTTTTATTCGCTTTTTGGTTATCTATTTTATAAAAATCATCATCACTAAATCGTCACCAGTACCGCATCACCACCCTCATCACTCTCGTCTCCATCGACAATGAAAACCGTTCGGGAGATAACTTTAGCTCATAAATGTTTGCGATTTCGCTCTTCTTATTCCCTTTCCTGCCTGCACGCTCGTTGTTCACCGTCGTCACTGTGCACTGTCGCCGGCGTACTCTCATTAAAGTCGAGAATTGGATTTCACTGTTACACGAATTTAATTGTAAATCTCAAACCGTCTCCATCGGCCTGATTTTGATTGTGTCCTGGTACTACCTGTAGTGATAGATGCCTATATAACTAGGACATGATAGGTGATTACTCGCTGCAAATATTTTCCGTTTTTTTGGTTTTCATCTTCTGTGTTTCCTCATTATTTTGTTTCCAAAATACTAAAATTCTTAGCAAAAAGCTTACCACATATTTGCTACTAATAGTGCATATATTTTGTCTCTGGTAAAGTTTATTCTAGGAATAGATACATTTTCCTGTTCTATACATCGGAGATGAGCATGATTTGTGCATAACTATGGAATTCACGAGTACTTTTCCAAAGAAATATGGTATTATGGTAGAAACATAAATGTCTAGCTTGTTTGTCGATTCCTAACAAATCTCTGATGCGGCCAAGCACTTCAACAATATGAACCTTCTGGTGCATGTAGGTGAATTGTATTGTCGTGCACGACGAATGGATAATTGATGAACATTAGCGCAAGTGAAGCTGACCACAAAACGTTGCTGATTACATGTTTACATGAGCAACACGTACTCATAAGCTGCGAATCACCATTAGTATTCTCTTACTCTGCTTAGCTGCCTCATATTTAGGACACCAGTACTATTTGAATATGGCACTGCGTTTGCACCGACCAGGATCACCGCTCCACAAACCAGCTAAAATTTCTCGTAAAGTCGCCCTCTTTCAGCGTTTTGTGAATCTGGAATTCTCTGCGCTTCCGGCAACGTAATTTCCTATTCCATTGTCCTATCTTAGTGTGTGCACTCGTTGTGTTAACGTCTTCCGCTTGCATCTTAGTACAAATACTTACATTCGCGAATAGTTTTCCTACATACTACATAGTTTAGACATACTGTGTTCTTAGTTCCTAATTAACGATGTTGTGAATAGTGCTATTTGGATTTGCTGAAATGCTTGGCTATGAATCGCCTCAATCAAGCTCTCAGCACTAGCGTTGTGATCGTAATCGTCCTGCCATCATCAATGAATCGTCGTGCATGTTCTTCTACGGGACGCGAGAGCAGCATGTTTTTCCATCGTCAGCTTCGTCGCGAATGATCTACACGCGAGCACTTGGCAATCACCAATTCAGAACTGCAGCAGGACTATTCTCTGCGGCTGGACTCATTCGTACCACCGCCGGTATCCATGAGGAACGTGAAGCTGCTGCAACTGCTGCCAAGAGGAAGAGCACGGCGCAATGTAAGTTTGGCGAATTGTTGTACAACCATCCGAACCAGAATGTTTAGGACCCAGTTATTCTAAGGCTTAGTCCCTTAGAGCTTTTCATCCATAACTCTGTTCGTGTAAAATAGTGCTGAACTGAATGATGAATAGGATCGATGTTAAATGAATGAAGTAGAGTAGCTGATGAAATAGAAATAGATAAAATAGATAAAAAAAGTTAGTAAACTTTGCCAACACACTGCTTTCCCGTCATTTTTTTGAAGTATGGCTAAAATTTTTTTGATTCATTTGTAACTTTTAACGCTTGCATTTATGGATGTGGGTTTTTTTTCTACCCTTGGGTTGATGAACAGCATTGAGTACGGCTGCTAATAGGTGACAGTATGGCCGTCGGTTTTTGACATTGTGGCTCGAATTTTCTTTCATTCATTTGTAATTTTTAACGTTTGAGCTAACAAATATAAGGGTTTTACATCTAATTTGATGGACGACTCTAGGTGCCTAGAGTTGCCTACTATAAAATTTATTGTGTTTAACACAGAATCACTTATGAACGAATGTAAAATTTTTTTATTATGCATAGATTGTGAATACAATTCTTCACTCCGCTAATATCGTCTTTTTTGTTTTGTATTTGCTTCAACTAACCAGGTGATGTTTTTTATAAGTAGCTCATTACCGATGAGTGGTGAAGACTGTTTGTTTGAGTTTAAGGCGATTCTACTGGATTTTTCATGAGGAAGAAGCATCGATTTATTGAATGTTTTTCAGCATAACACTTGCGTCATTGTTCTGGAAAGCATGATAAACAGATTTAAAAAAGGGCGGGATAAAAAGAAGCTTCATAAACTTCAATGATCACCTTTGTGTCGATCGAAACTTTATCTGGCGAAAGTAGCTGAGTCAATTGTTGATCTCTATTGTTTTCTGCTAACTTTCATATGTTCGATATCTACTACTAAAGAGGAAAAAAGATTATTTAAGAGATTTCGTCGTGCTTTTCAAGAAGTATTTCGGCTGGTCGTAATTACAATGTGCTGCTCGGTGTTGAGTGATTGAGCAGAGCTTTTAACGGTTTTATTCGCACATCTGTCTTTCTCTCCTTCTGTCTTTTTCACTCTGTACTCCTTTCTCTACCTCAAGTGTCGTCTTCTTGCTTATAAATGAAATTCAGTAACAATTTGAACAAAGTCCTTATCTTTCATTTTCTACTCTACTCGTCAGGTTATGAGATCTGCAGTAATACACTCCCTACGGGTTTCTCTATGCTTTCATCTGTTGCCTATGTTTTTAACCGTTTACTTCTCCTAACTGTCGTATTTCGTAGTGCTCAAATGAGCAGAGTCATTTGATTTTAACTCGATTGAGCATCTCTGTTGTTTCTTAGACGATAACACTACTTTTTCATCAGCCCTCTTCCACCACAGGATTATCTATTTCCAGATAAAAAAGTTGTTTTTACATCAAATACATGTACGTGAAGTATGCTGCATGGGTAAGAAAAACGCTTTACGTCCGAAAACACTAGATTTCAATGATTTTCTAATCAGCACGAAATGATTTATTATATTTGTTGGTTTATGTGGCGTCGTGTGTGTAAGTGTTCCTCCTCACATTTCCTTCACGCCTACTTTACGTCTAGGATCTGGTAAATGACCTGGTTTCAGATCTTCTGTAGCTGCGTGTGTATGTATGTATGTATATAAGTATGAATGTATGTATGCATGCATGTTTGCATGTATGTATGCATGTATGTGTGTATGTATGTATGTGTATATGTATGCATGTATGTACGTACGTATGTATGTGTGTGTATGTATGTATCTATGTATGTATCTATGTATGTATGTATGCATGTATGTAAGTATGCGTGTATGTATGTGCATATGTATGCATGTATGTATGCAAGAATGCATGTACGTACACACGTAAGCGTACACGTGCATGTACATGCATTTATCAATTCATATCTATGTATGTATGAGAAAATGGTATGGATTTGTGCGTGTTGGTGCTTGACGAAACTATGTGGAGGTCTTTATTTGAATGTCTTTGTAATTGTAAATAAATTTGAAATCCATCTATTTATTGGCTGTGGTTAGATGTCCTTACCGGCGCTGTTACCAAGCCACCTAATGCAGCCCATACATCTAACGACTTCTCGCGCTTACCTATCCTCCACCGCTACCAGCATCCACATAACCACCAACACCAACACCGCCACCACCTCCACCGCCGCCACCTCCACCTCATCCATCATATTTGGACAACCCTCATCTACTATAGAACTGTTGTTATCTGCTAAAATGCTAACCATTTACTGCCTCTAAATAGCGCACAATGATTTCACCGCGGCATTTGGACGTACTCCAGCTGGTCTCACAATATGAAGGTCCGTTTTTTCGTTTCAGAATCTATCTATATCTGTTTCATTTAAAACACTAGACTTCGATGCTGTTTTTGTTGCTGATTCTTGCTTTTTTCTTGTTTTTTTAACAAGACTGTTATGATTCATGAATTTCTGAGAACAAGTCATTTTATTCCTTAACTAAATTTGTTTCATGAATATACTTGTACTCAAAGAACATAACCTATCTGTGAAACGTCTGAAAACACTTTCTATCTATCGTAAGTTATCTAGCACTAGTGGTCTAAGCAGTGTCAAAAAAAAACCTACTTTTTCGTGTATCTTAAAATCTATACATATCACGTAGAAGCTTGCCATTCGACATATTTGCGATCTCTTCAATTCTTCTTTTTTCTTCATGGGTTCAAGAAAACCCTAGGCAATTTTTGTGCGGAATCGACCACCTGATACCGAAACTTGGGCTAATAGAAAGTATAAATGGTTCCAAAGTTCCGATGTTTATGATTATTTGGTAATTCTTAATTCAACGGAAATCAGCTAATGAATTTTAAGAAGTGAACTGGTCTAGACGCAAGATTGTAGCTTATTTTTGTACGAATCGTTTAAAAGTGCATTTAATAAGGTTTTTTTTATTTAGATCCTTATGCTTTTATTCCAGTAGCAAAATTTTCTATCCAATTGTCCTTTTAGCATTTATTTATATGTTCTAACGCGATCAATACAGCTTTTTACGCTGTGAATGAAGGACATGAAAGTAGATTGACACAAAAGTGCCTGATTATTCATCAGTGGTATACGTTGTAATATTTCACTTTTATATGAGCATTGGAATTGTGGGAGGTAGGAGAAAAAGAGCTGCTTGAGTATTTACAGTAGAAAATGTCGACCATTGACCGAGCGTTCTCCACTGATGCGTCAGATAGGTTAAGGAAAAAGATGCAAACCAATTAACTTCCGGAATACTTTGAAAATGGCGAAGAAGTGTAGGTGTGCAAAATATCAAGCTCAAAAACGTTGAGTATTTTTTACTAAGCAAAACTCTTAATGAGAATATCCACTGTTAAAGTGAGCCATTGAGGACGTTGGTACGCGTCTAGTTAAAATGCTTCGAAACGTTCCATCTGGGCGTTAGCCTAGGGCCTTCCGCTGTCTGCCCTCCTTCATTCACTTCACTTGATCTCTCCCGTGACAAGTCTTCGGCCTCTGATTAAGCTGGTGTGGCTGGTTTCTCGCATATGATAAGCCCGCCCACCACCCCGTTTTTAGTGTTTCGTCTTTTGGACTCAGATCTTGAAGCATCCTAACACCTCATTCACTCTAGAGTTCTATTTTAGACGAAAGAGAACAAAAAAGTCACCATCCAACAGCTTCCGAAATATATGCACGACCATGTTCTTCTATTCTCCGCATGGTCGTCTACAAGCAGGTTTCAATCGCCGACCTACACTTTCTCATCCTCCTCACACTACACACGATCAGTTAAACCAACGACTTCTGTATCGTATTCCTGAACTTCTTTCTCGTCGTACAACGTTAGATATTCAAGATCTGATTAGATACCTGCCAGAAGATCGGCGTCCAGACGAATACAACAATCTTCCACAATCCATTGTATGTGAACCGCATAATACACAAGATCTTGAAATATGTGCTTCTCCTGTTTCACCTACGCTCTCTGTGAAAGATGCACATCGTCAAAGTCCTCATAAGGTTTTTCTTCGTCGTCCAACAATCACCATCCAGGATGATGGAAAAATTGTCATAGGTAAACTTCTAAGTTTATGCTGTATTTCCCATTTTTTTTTATTGAATTCCAGCCGTTCACATGGCACTTGCAAAACGTTATCCACATGTTGAGAAAGGCCACAGACTAGACAGTCATTTATTTCTCCTTTGGGCCATTCTTGGTGGAATATTCTGAGGATCATGATGAAGTAAACACTCACTGTTCTCGGAGAGATCAATCTTTAGATAATATAATAGTAGCGTATTGATCTTTCTACAGAGATCTATTAGGATGTTCAAACAAGGAATTAAGCCTCTATGCCAATCTGTATATCTATTTATCGGGAATCTCCACTTTGCTTTGCAAACTCTGTTATGAATGGCTAGTGTTAGACGCCCTCCACGCCGAATCGGTTACTACGGACATTAGATAGACGTAGTAAACATATGTAGTCTTGTCGACATATATTGAACGGAATTCTCAAAATGTGAGAATTGTGTTTGAATCCGTAACTATGTTGGATTTATCTGGGTGTTAGATCACCGGTTTGTTTATAAAGTATCATAAGCAAGCATGAACAAGGCGAATATTTATGGTGTAATTAGGCGGTCAAGGTGTCACGTCCGACAGGACGTATCAAACAGTTTCTCCATGCGATTCATCACATCCGCAGAATAAAATCTCGGGGGTGTTGAGTATAGGTGAGTTTTGTGAAAAAAAATTTCTCATCAACGATAAGCCGAATGTGTATCCCTATATGGCTTTTTCAATATGCAGATGTAATTTTAGATCACGTGACAGCAAGATGGGAAGGTGTACCCCTGAATTCTCAAACGGCGTTGATCGACACTGATGATGGTGGAACCGTCATCACGGACACCATTAAGGATGATGCTGAACAAGAAGAACCGAAAAGCTGTCCACAGCAAACCGTTAAGGTAATAACACCGAGAACATTTTCGAGTTACAGTTTACGATATTCTTTGTGTGAAAATCATTTTCTTCTTGTCTAGCTAATTGCTAGATTTATTTCTAGACTTTTTATACAGATTCTCTTTGCTTCAATTCTTTCTCCCGGCAGTATATTATGTAGAACCCAATTACAAGGATGCTGAGATATTTCAAAAGTCTGAACCCTAGATGGCTTCGAACCCGCGATTACTCTTTCCGGAGTTTACATGCAATCCACCACGCCAACCACCGAGTCCCTTGCTTTGCCTTTTTCTTGGCCAGTTTTTTCTACTCTATTCTTGTGTTCAAAGGGGAAGTATTTCAAATATTATGGCAAGAATATTGTGAGTGGTTTTCCTAATTGTCTTCAATCGTGGCAGCAGAGCAATTATCCTTGAATCCACCGCTTTTTATTATTCATATCCACCTAAATCATTTTCGGAATTTTATCAAATGCTGTCAAGTGTCCGACTAAGCTTTTTTTAGTAGAAAAAGTAAATAAAACTTTATTTAGCTTGCTAAGTTGTTGCGACCTAAAAGTGAAATCATATCCGTTTACTGTTCATCATTTATCTGGTCATGCTATAGTGATCGTTCCTCAATTTATTCTGAATTTTTTGGGATGAAAAGTATTCGGTGAGCTAATCAGACATGGGAACGTAAAAGAATTTAAGTGGGCAGTTCTTCCGTATTCCTCGATAGTCTCTTCATTACAGGTTTTTTAAAATTTTCTACAGTATGCTTTATAAACAAAACTGTTGTTTAAAAACGACTTTCAATCGCCATTTAATGTGTCAGCGAGGAGAAAAAGAAGCAACTGGTCTCGTCGAGTCAAAAATGCACACATATTAGACCAGCGGTTTCAACACAGCGAAACGAAGGAAAAAAGTTTTTGGTTTGCATTAAATCGCATAATATACAGCACATCTACTCATCAATGTATCTATGTAGTAAGGAACCGGTGATGGAATAGATCTAAGTGGTGAAGCCAGAGCTGAAAGCAAACAAGAAGACCGCCACCTTCATTGGTGAAAACTTAGTGAAGCAAATGGGAAAAGTATTTCTTCCACGCCACTCATCAAATGTTAGAGCTATACAGGCGTTAAAAAGTCTGCCTACTAAGAACAGAGTCAGTAATGGATTAGGAATAGAAATCAGTGTTTTTTTTTGCTCACCACACTGAATACTCAACTTTTACTTTAGATGTTAGATATGGGGAAGTTATTAGATGTTAAACGAAGGATTGAAGGAGGCCAGCCAATATGTTTCGGCTTCTCCCAACAGCAAATAGGGTTAACTAATGTGGTGGTGGTGTCAATAACACAACATAACGGATGGCAAATCCCTAGGCGACTACGAAAAACGACATCGGATACAGCGAAACTCAACAGATTGTCGATAGACACCTTATAAATGCGATATTCCGCTTTCTAAGTGATGTAAACACCTATCATTATATCTAACAGTAACGAAAAAAGTCAGAGAGAGGAGGAAAAATAAGGAAGTAGAGCGTAACAACGTTGAAAAACGAATATTTTTTTATCACACTGAAAAGCTGATCTGTCCGTAAAGCGTGGTCTTCGTACTCCTTTTGTTGACGAAAGATCGCCACTAATGTTGATAATCAATTTTACATAACTTAACCTTAGCGAAGAAGTAATAAAGGACATTCAATAAGTCTGAATTTATTAGGATCTCGTTTTAAACCTGTTTTATGATGTGCTTAGAAATCTTCACTTCTCCCACAAAGTGCTACTTTTCAGTATATTAAAATCCTTACACCACATGTTATACTTGTTACGGTGCTTATCGGTTACCTATGTTTGGGTGCATGGATACTTATGTTACTCGAGACACGAACAGAACTACTAGCGCGATCACGTAAACTCGTTCGGTAAGCAATCACATTTCTGACCTTTAGCCTTTAAATTTCACCGCCATAGTCGTACTCGCAGCACTGGTATTTAAAAATTCTAAATATTGGTAACAATTACCATCAATTTAACGCATGACCGACTGGATGCATTGAAATCAATGAATTTCAACTCGACTGTTTATTCTATTGCAAAAAGTTGATTTGCTTCAGTTTTAGTATTCTCTCGATAAATTATTTAGCGAAAATGTTATGCCATACGTGTTTTATGATCTAAGCCATATTATACAGTTAGCATTTCCGGGAAATCCTTTTTTGGGTAGGTTCTTTTTTGTTGCGAACCGTCGCGAGCGGCAAAAATTAGGCGTAGTTCCAAGCGGTTTACAGGCAAAATTTGGCGTATGTATTTGTTAATGAATAGATTTTTTTCAGATTAACAAATATGATGTCGAATTTTACCGCGGACAGTTGGCGAATCCTTAATGAAGCACAGCACGGTCGTCGTGTTGTTGATGAACAGGACTGGGCAGCTACGTTTCGGTACGGTTTTAGTTGTCATGTTTTTATCTAATATTTTCTATTAAGCCTCCCGACATCTTTCTACACTTTTCTAACGACAGCTAAGCGCATACATCGACGTATTTCCGTCTAACTTACATAAAAATAAATTCTTTTATTCAGCGCGTTCGACTTGCTAGTAAAATTGGTGGCGTTTGTATTTTCTCAGTGTGCTAATATTTCCGTGGTTTAACGAATGTGATGGTGTTGTTGTCCAGAAAGAACAGATTGGTCAGCGAGCATTTCTTTTTGCTAGCCGACTAACATTAAGCTGACTGGTCCGCGTACATCACTTTTATTTTGATGCTGTCAGCATGAAAAGCCGACCACAACCCATATATTCAGAGGTTTTCCCATGTTTAAAGAAGTTTTCTAATTTAGTTTAGAATAAAGAAAACGCTAATGGTTTGCATCAATGATGATGAATGGTACTGCCGCGAATGGAAAGCCTATGAAGAAAACGATCATAGCTCCTCTGAATGTTTGCCAATATCCAGAAAATCGACCTAATGAAAAATATGCCTTAACTAAATTTTTGCTATAGGAATTAACACAGTAACATAAGTAGCTTTGAAAAACTGCAAACAATCGTTCGTTATATGTACACAGCCGGCTCACAGCGCAGCGTCACACTGGAAACGTTGACGAGGAATTAACGCCTTACTTTTAAACGTAGTGTATTTTTGTAGTGCTAAAAGAATCGAAAAGTTCCCTGCCATGCAAGGTATTGGAGTTTTTCTTTTAAAACTTTTCTGTTTGTTTGAGACGATTTTTTATGCACGCCGAGGAAACGTGTCCTATTTCTCAACATCTAAAGGGTTCAGTTTCTTCGTTTGTTGTTAAAACATTGATATCATCATGCTCACTTGTAGGCTTTCTTTTATAAAAAAGTTTCGATAGATCAGCTATCATTTGTCCTTTCGGCTTTGGCGAGATTACTGCTTTGAGTATTTCATTAAAGAAATACCGCTGCGTTGTATCTGTTAAAGTATCACATTCAGCGCAGATGCGGCAAAGATTAGAGAAAAACTTATGGATAAAAAAAACAAAAAACGGCAACGGCATGAACGGAGAATGAATTGCTTGGTTTTTTAGACTCTCATTTTTAATTTTATTATTTGCCTTTATTTTTCCAGAGAATGGATGCTATCAGTATCTGAAGTCGTCGATGATCGGCGACCGATTCGACGTGAACTGAATCGACCCGATGATCTTGCTAATATGCACAATAAATGGACATTTCCAACCGCATTGCTCTATGTCCTTACCGTACTAACAACTTGTGGTTCGTCAAATATACGCCATTTATTGATCGACGCGGCGATCGATATATCGATTGACCTGAACTTTCTGTCGTTATAGTGTACATGTTAGAAAGATATCCTATGGTAAACCAGTTCTTGCTATAAAACGATATTGTGGCCGACAACTCAAACAAAGAGATTCACTTGAATTAGGATTGTATTTCCCTAAATACTTCGGAAATATCACACTGATTGCTAGAAAAAGCGGTAAAGTGGGGGCGAATGAACGAAAGTGCAAGCAACTCTTAAAGCGAATATTTAGAAATGCGTGCTTGAAAAGTGCGAAAAATCCAAAATATTTGTTACGCGTTGAATTTTTGAAGCGAACTGGTTTTCAACCAATCCGTAATATTGGAAAGTGGAATACGCCATTGATCAGCACAAGACTAATGACTACAATCCTCCAACAACTGAGGAGATAAATGTGAATAAAATTCCTTTGTGGCATCCATTCAAACCCAGTTATTTTAATAAACCACGACATTGAACTTTCTCGTTCTGCTTCCTGAAAATATCAGGAATGTCTACTGAATGGAATAACCTAAGTTTATCTTGTATCAAGCATTATATTAAACTTTTTTTTCAGGCTACGGTGAAGTTTCTGTAGATACGGATGTCGGTAAGGTATTTGCGGTAGCTTTTGCCCTGGTTGGTATTCCGTTAATGTTCATTACTGCGGCCGATATTGGGAAATTTCTCTCAGAAACACTGCTCAAATTTGTTAGTAACTGGAATCGAATGACACGAAAAATAAAGGCAAGTTTTCCGTGTTTTAATTTTTTCAATTATTCTTTAATATTGTTAAATGTTTTCTGGCAGAAATCATATTTGATCTACAAGCGACGCTTCAATACTGATAAAGTTGGCCCTTTCACGAGCAAACGGATTGATTTCAATATTTAAGGCTGTTGCACGTTTCGTACCATACATCTCGATTTCAATGCGCACGCTTTTTCGGGCTTGTTTCGCCGCAGTTTGTAATCGAGAGCTTGTTGAATATAGGTTTTCTACAGGGGCTGGTCCATGGGTATGCGTTCTCAATGCATTGTATTTTCAAAAAGCCTCTTCGGACAGTGGAATGGAATCGGTGGCTATAAATGCCATAAAGAGACAAGGAAATGCATGTTCAATATAATATAAAGTTACCAGAAAAGTTGATAATGCCGTGGTTAGATAATGGACGGATTTTTTTTATTACACGTAAGAGTTAGATCACACATAGGAGATGTCCGGGAACATGGAGTATACACAGAACAATATATCGGATACGTAGAAGTTAGAGAGACGAGGAAAAATGTGAGAAAACCGAGTAATAGAAATATAGACTGAAGAAACCAGTGCACCATGTCAGTTTGAAGTGCTCACGGACCGTACGTCTTGGTTTCAATGCGTATTTCGATTGCACTTCAACGACATGGCAATTGAGATCGACGAGCGAAAACTGCAGCGGTCGTGAAGGGGTTGAACAAAAACTGAAAGACGTCAAATAAAACATTTTATCTTGCCATATGTTTCAGGTGTGTGCTAAGTCTTTTAAGCATTTCTTAGAGCAAAATAAAATACAACAATATTCCTTTAAGATTGATGACAATCATTTATTTCCGATTTTTGGATCCGTACCATATGTGACTTCTTTAGAAGAAGGACTAAGTATAGCAAAAGCTCTGTGTTTTTCCTGCTAATTGAGATAGAAAGTGTCATATGGTTGAAGTCGCCTCCTTAGTTCTTATTTCTAATCACAAGGAGCCTTTTTTTAACCTAAAAAATTGCTGCTATGTGGGATTTATAGGAAAAAATGGCTAAGAAATAGCTCTGAGAAACTCTCTCCATTTTCTCATCGATTAACTGGTCAGCTGATTTTAAGGTTAAGAAGTAATAAATTGTGTTGGTCTAGAATTGAACGTTTTAAAGTGTAAGGCATACTATGGGCAGTAAATAAAAATTGAGTATTGAGATTTTGACTGTAGCTTCGGCTTAACTGGGATCAAGGCGCATTTGTGCTCTACAGGTCATCCCTGTTGACGGAAGCCGATTATTGGCCTCGGTTGGTGTACTGGGTAGAATGTGAGCCTCCGGAAAGGGTAATTGCTGGTTCGAATCTAGGCTAGTGTTTCAAGTTCTGAACATAGCGCAGCATATTGTGGTTGTAATTATTTGAAGCGGTTTTCTACAACAAGAAAGGTTTTCCAACGGAGGAATATATTTCAGGCTTTTTTGGCTACCAATGATTTTCTTAGAATACAAAAATGTAAGCAGTTCAGCTGCTTTCCTGTTTACGACCGGCACCAAAACAAAACCAAGAGCTGTGTGGAGAATCTGTATTTTAAAAGCAACTTGACACTAACAACGAGTATTTTTGAAATGATGTAACAGTTTAGTTATGTTTTTTCCAATATAATGCCTTGCTGGTGTTGAAATTTTTAAAGTTTAAACTTCGTTTTTAAATTTTCGATAACTTTAGACTTGATTAGTTTTCAGATTTAAAAAAACCTCTTTTAAACGAATTACTGCTTTTAATACTCTAAGTAGGACGCGTGTGGAGCAGTGGTGGAAGACGCCCTGCAATACACACGTGGGATCGGCCCCGCGTCCATGGCCCGCCAAGCCTTCCATCGCTCCGCGGTCGGCAAATTAGTAGCAGACTTGTCTGGAAGAATATCAGCGCCGGCTTGATACTTCGGTAGGCTACCGCGAGTCATTGTAAAGGCCAGATATGCATTCAATCACCTCCAAACGATGCTTAATGAAGTTGAATTCATATCGCACCCCTCACGGATTGGTCAACACCGGGAACTTTATCTTTTATCCTTTTAATACTCTAAGTAGTTCTTCATTTCTTGCTACTTTTTTTGATTGAATGATTATTGTTAACTAGCAAGAAACCAGCTTCTAGCGTTGTGCGCATCTTCAGATTTCATGTTTTAGCAGTGGATTTACCGAAGTCGATCTGGTCGACGAAAATCAATGCAATCGTCAAACGGTAACACTGACACATTAGATATTCTTGGTGTGGACGGAACTGAAGAAAAATTATGGTTTCCTATTGGTGAGTATACTTGATCAAAATTCTATCCTACACGTAGTTTTTTTTCTAATTCATCTCATTATATTTTATGATTTTTTCTTTCGAGAATTTTATTGTCGCTTTGAATGAAATCGACGAAAAAGGTGATTGATTAGTTTTGGATGGAAGATCTAAGGAAAATATTCAGGTGTTAATTTTTTTATATGAATCATTAATAGTCCCGAGCGAAGAGGACATTCATCTTGGCTTTCCGATCGGTAAGCGTGCTCTGTAAAATTCAACACCTCACCTTCTCGTTACAAGCAAAACCAACTGGTATCCATACATTGCACCCGCTTAAAAATCCCAAATACCTATTCACCGTTTGTCAGATGTTTTCCTTTCCCGACTCTTCTCATAGCGCACCATAGCAGTTTGTGGAGACTTTCCTCTGCCTCATTCCAATCACCCTATTGTTATCATTAGAAAGAATCGTGTACTCTTCGTGGCTATACAGTTCACTGCTCTCTGTAGGTTTTATGTTGTGATGTGTTTTGTGGTTCTTTCACTAGCGGAATTAGTAGTGTAGTAATTTCTCACTAGTATTTTGAACGCTACATAGGGAGCTCATTTACAGTACACATAAAATTTTCCCGTTTTAGGTGCTTATGTTGCTTGTATTTGTTTATATTGTTCCATGGGATCGGCCATGTTTATAAACTGGGAACGGTGAGTGCTTCAGTCTTATATGGCTTTCCATATACGATGTTTATATGAAGTCTAAATCATTTGTACACCTTAAACCTTTAGTGGTGTATGTTTACTAAATAATGAGATTTGTAACAAAATTCAGTACCTGGTCTTTCATTCACGCCTTTCACTTTGGATTCAACTTAATAGTGACCGTTGGATTGGGAGACATTGTCGTCCAGGATTATATTTTTCTTTCACTCATTGTCGCCTTTGTTATTGTTGGTAGGTTTTTTTTGTTTTTGTCCTTAATGCAAATTGTTTATTTCCTGAAAACGAATTGGTTAATTTAACTATTCCTTTAGACTTCCTAAACGATTCGCTGCTCTTATAGTATAAATGCTGTGACGTTGTGGAACACCTCATTACTTTAGGTCTTTCGGTAGTGACTATGTGTGTTGATTTGGCTTCTACTCATCTGAAAGCGTATTTCACTCGAATTCACTATTTTGGTCGTGCGAAACGGTAAACACATCAGATTAAGCTATCAACTTCTACTTTTTCTCTTTCTTCCGTTAATCTGTCCTCTTAACACGTTACCACATTCCTGCCTAAAATCTCCCTTTTTTCAGGTTTCTAGGGATGAGTGAAGAGTTGAAGGAAATTGTTGCTCTACTCGGAGCAATGAGGCGAAAAAAAGGAGGAAAGGTGAGGAAAAAAAGAAGTGGCTACGAAAAGTACATGCGATGTTTTTCCAATTTTTAGGTTACATGGAATGACGTACGGGATTTCCTCGACAACGAGTTACGTGATCGTCCATTCGAGCCACACGAATTACTTATGAAGCTGCGGTTTATAGACGAGACTTCTTCAGGTACTTTTACACCGGCGTTCATTTAGGCGTAGTCATTCGTTATCAAAATGTAACAGGTTTTTGACGGAGTTCCTATTTAAAGAAACACTGTTAACGTCGACGGATGTGCTGAAATGTCTAATTTACTCTAATTCCACTCTTCTGCAATAAAGCTGTAATTTTTCGTCATTCTTAATGTGTTGGAAGTTTATAAATTTTTGGAGTAAGTTTTCCATTTAATCACGAGGTTCCCAGTACGACTTAGCTCTTTCCTGTTTGGAAAAACTCCTCTGTGGTTGGTCCCTGGATATACAGTGTCTGTTATTGCCTATGGTAATCACTATAGGTAGTCTGATCTTTATTAAACTGGGAAAGCTGTTGTAGTTCCTCACTAAGATATTTCAAGTCAGAGATATTCAAAGGTATACTTAGACGTTGTAGAACTCCTCCACAACTTGAATAACAGCACAATAAGGGTTCGTTATCGTTCACGGCAATTCTTTTTCATGAACGTTCGTTAATCATGTTTAGACAGGAAGTGATCGACAAAGAACAATAAGCAAATTTTTTCAGTTACAGGAATGTCAACTATACGACATAACTCCTTCCAATCTGACTTTTTTCGAGAATCTGAGTATATACGGCGTGTGCAAGCACTAAGACCGGAGCAGCCGGCTTATCTTTGAATTTTTGTAATACTGACCCACGTGAATGGTCAGCGTTTTGAGCTTGTCGCTTGATCAAGTACATAAGCACAAACAAACGCGCATGCTTGCCTATATACATGCATACATACATACATACATACATACATACATACATACACACACATACATACATATACGTACAGACATACATACATACATACATGCACACAATTCTACATACACACAAATATCCATGCATAAATACATGCATTCATGCATAGTGCACAAACACACAGGTATACAGGCATATAGATAGATAGATATACGTGCACACATAATTTCTATATAGGTATACATATATATATATACCGCACTAGCGCAGGCACATGCAACGTACACATACGCCGCCTGTGTACATTCAAGCAGTTAGATACGTTACACACATCCACATACAAACGCCCATATATGCACAGAATCATACACAGTATACAAATACGAGTTCAGATGCGTTAGATACGTATCTACAGAAAACGCTTTATCGTACTCTCATGAAATTTGCGATCTACTCGAACTTTCATATTTATGCGATTCTTTCATGTGTTATGTTTTGCTCCAAGCGATTTTTTTTTGTAAAAATAGACGCATATTAGAGTTTTATTTGGGTAGAAACCAATGTGTTACTTTGTTTTTAAAGCTGTGTGTCACTGTTAAATATGATCGCGCCCTCCAACCTATCCATATCCTCTTTCTATTATTCTTATTTGACTGGAAGTGTCATAAATCTTCATGTATTTTCTGCTTTCTTTTTTATATGATTATTTGCTTTTCTTGATTTTTTCTTTGTCTGTTTACTATTCTCCTCTAGTGGTTCCACTCATTTGCCCTTTCTGAAACATATACTGTAGAGTTAGCTTTGGAAGTACTTCTAGTTCGCCGTATAAATTCCAGCATTGAATCTCAGATTATTTCTTTTTTAATAAAGTCTTTTGATTTTTTGACTTTTTGATCTAAACGGTTTTTTGCAGGATCGTGAAGAGGATTTGCACTGAGTGATATGAAAGGCCTGACTAAGCATCGAATAATGTTAGGACCGACTTTCCTTTAACCTCGTCATTTATCAGTGGTTCATTGCTTTCTTCACGAGCAAAGCCGAAGTTGTTATCACAGCATTTACTAATACACAAGGCGTTTCGGCGATGTCGCCTTCTTCAGAGCCTGAAACGGTCAAATTAACATGCAGTCACTTATGCCAAGCACTTTCACAACCTCTGCAAACAAAACTTAAAGCATAAACTTTTATTCGCATAATAAACAGCTTTATTCAAACACTTACCGATTTAGAACACAACTGCTATGACGTTGATGAAAACTTGGACCCAGGCCACATCAAACTGCGATCACTCTATCGAGGAGCTCACGTGTCAAGCACAGTATCACTGAAGCCCTTGCATTACTTTTCTCTAAGCCAGTTTTCTACCTAACATTCACCCACCGATTTTTTCTTTGAAACTCTTCCAGTTATCCGGTGAAGAACACATGGTCTTACCTGAGTGAGAAATGTGCCTAACCCGGACTGAAATATGAGCCGGAGGCATGGCGTGATCGCACGCGTGATCGCATCAGGAACTCTTTGCTATTCATTTTTGGATTTTTGCAACTTATCGAAAATACGACTTTTCGACTTAACGATACTTTCTGCCTTAGCGTATGCGTCAGAAACCTGGTCGCTGCGTAAGCAAGATGAATGATCACTCAGCATTATTGAACGCGCAGTCGAAAGGTTTATGTTAGGAGTATCCCCTTTTACACAAGTAAGGGAAGGGATTGGGAGTTTCAACCTGCGTCAAGGATCGAAAATCAAGGATGCCGTTCGGTACGCCAAATAGTCGAAGATAAGGCGGGCCGGACACGTAATGCGTATGAATGACAACCGATGGACAAGAGCCGTTAGTGACTGCGTTCCTCGAGATGTCAAACGCACTGCAGGAAGTCCACCGACCCGATGGCCAAAGTTCTTCACAAAGAGCGTTGAAAAAAGATGTGTTGCTCGACGAGCCTCTAGAGCAAGCAGAATCCACTGGGCTACTCTTGTACGCGACAGGGAAAAGTGGAAGATTTACTGGCGCCCGCTTGAGACATTCGACGATCAATAGGGCTACAGGTGATCCAAAATACCTCTGGAGTTTTCCACCCTAATGCCTTAGATTCATATGTGAGCATGGTGACTTTTGCTTTAAAATCTTTTTCCTTATAACATCGTGTTCAATGTGTGCTTAGTGGAGTATTCCACTGGACTTTAAGCTGTCCAACTAGGTGCTCTTTGATGCAGGTACAAAGTGTCATACACGTTTCGCCATTCTATTCCAACCCCTATGGTCTACAAGGGATCGGATAAACAGCGCGCTCTAGCTCACTCAATCACCTTTCCCACCGTTTGGGCAAGTTATGCAGATTACTTCGTGTATGACGGTCATGCAGCTGTTACAAACTAGTTGGCATCCGCTACCGATTGCTTTAATCTGTTCATTTTTATTTAACGTTTTATAGCTGTTCTTATTTCGTTGGAAACAAAGGCGGGATAAACGGAACCTTATTTCAACTAAGTTTGTCTTTCGAAGGCTTCGTTTTCCTATAAAAATCTCGAGAATCTTCCGTTCCGTAGCCATTAGAAATAGCTATTTGCAGCTCCAAATTCAGGGATCCTTTCCCAAGATCCCTTCCCGTGCACACAGGCACAGCTGCTAGAAACGTTTTTTACAACCGTCGTTTTTGTGTGTGACTAGTGAGGAGAGAAGGAATGAACCAGTACATTTTTCTTATTTGGTTCTCAATGCCATTTTCTAATGCACCTTCGATTCACAGGTTGACTTGAAGGTTTATTAACCAAAAAAGGCATTTACATTTTCGGTTATTTTATTTGGTTTTTATAGTTTTTATTGCAAATTTTATGGACTCTGTTTATTGGGCTTAGCAATTCAAAACACTTGTTTATCTTCTCTTGTGTTGAGCAGATGGCAAAAAAGTCGCCTCCATAGCTACAGTAGAGTAACGGCCAGAGATCGAGTATGAGGCCTTCCACTTTCTTGCTGAGCACAATGGAAAGGACTAATGCCAGTCACTGTCATTGGCAGCCTCTTCATTTGTACGGAATATTTCTCGGACCGCTTGAACGCTGAGCAGTTCAGGCACTTCTTCAAAAGGGTGACGAGTTGCCCGGTTGAGAGGCCTCATTATTATTGCTCCTTGTTGTTGTATAAGTCACTCGTGGATGGCTTTTATTGCGAAGTCATTCGAAACTCTCCTACAATGGACAGCTAGTGTATCGAATGACTCCGCAAAGTAATGGGAAACTGTTCGGTAAATTTGATGTTGATCTAAATGCTCCACTAGGCGCGCATACGACACAGGAACATGACGGTGGTTTTGAAGTAAAAGCTAAAATCTTCGTTCACTAGTCTAAACCATCACGTAAAACTCTTGAATGCTTTTGAATAAACTTTAATAGTCTAAAAGTTAATCAAAAAAGTTTATAGTGTTCACCCGTATCTTCGCACCACATCTCCGACTGACATTTTGAACTGAGCGAGGCACATTTCTCACAAATGTAAGACTGCGGCGGATACTTAGCAAATAATTGGAAAGTTTGTAGGGAATAAAACAGTGAGTGCTCAAAAAAAACTGTCTATTACAAAAGCAAAAGACTATGGATAAAATTTTAACTGCCATGGTAGTGAAACTGTTCGTCTGAGTAGATTATGTGCCAACTTAACCTCCTCATACTCTGAAGAAGGCGAGGCCGCAGAACCGCCAAGAACTGTAAACTGTTATGACAATCTCGTGAATTCCCATCAAGAAGGTAGTAAGTCGTTCAAATAAAGCTTCTAGTAACTTTTACATGACCCTGGCAAATCTTCTAATCTTTTATCCAAAAAACATCCGGACTACATGTCGACTGTAAAAATCTGTCGTATAAGAACGTTATGAAACATGAAGCTGCAAAATTTCAGCTGTCCTGGGGTTGGTGCATTTCTAGAAACATTTTAGAGCTTGGCTCTAAAACACGTAGTAATTTTGCTGATGTAGTTTTGAAGATAACTAGAATACTTTGCGAAACAGCGAAATGCTTTCGACCAAACAACAAAAAATGCGGCACCGGTTGCACTGCACCGCACGGCTTTCGTTAACATGTTTCCACTCACATACTCATTATAAGCTTTTCCGCATCTGCATTCGAATCTACATCCTGTAAATTTCTTACTTTGCTCTTGCAGCTTTGTATACTTACCAGTGGAAGAAAACTTTAAAACATACGAGATTTTCACTCCACTTTACACTCTAGGCCTCATATCTTGTATTATCCAATTTCTCACACCACTACACTGATGACTAACCGTTACCGCTTTCATCCAAAAGTTCACGCTGAAGCTCCGAAATGACATGCTGCTCCACAAATAGCTGATACTAAGCCGAGATCCAAAACTAACGAAAAAGAGCACCGTTTCGACCGTGTAACCATAGACACAGACCCTTGCGATCAATAATCGATTATGAGGTTAAGGAAAACGTCACCTGTGCATTGAAACACTCAGTTGTATTGGAGCACATGTGTACAATGTAGGTGAAATTAATTTAATAACTCGAAAAAACCGACTTTCTGTAAACATTAGCACAAATGGTTGATACATTTATTTATATGTCCTCATGAACTAATTTTATTGAGCTCATGCGAGGTTGGTTTAAGTTGTCGTTGTCGTCGTTATTGTTGGTGTCATTGTCGCTGTTGCTGTTGTTGCTCTTGGTCGAAGGCTGATGTGTCGGCGATTTCGCCTTCTATAGAGTCGTGTTCTCACGAGCGATCATAATGATGCATTTCTGTCTTAGCCATCGTTTGCACCAGTTGTACGCAATGTTTGTGATTCATCGGCGAATGCAAGAATACTCTGAAGGATTAAAGGAAAGGTTATTGAATTCCAAAGCGTTAGACTGAATACGCATGTAAACAAAATTTAGGAATGGAAAAAAAGGGCATACCAAGTCCTCTTCAAAGTCGGCTGGCCCTGAATTCGTGCAAGTGGTCATACGACTCTTATCAGAGCCCTGAAAAAATTGTTGAAGAGCATTGTTAATTTGGCGTCGCGGTGTGGAAGGAGTTAACTCAATGCTTTCAGTAAGTTGGCATCTTCTGTAGCACGACAAATTCGAACCAGCAGAAAACCATACACCATTCCAAATTCCAAATTCTTAAACCACGTAAAATCAATGACAAAACTGGAGAAAAGTCGACACCGAGCGAAAGCAAAAGAGGTACCTTACCTTGCCAACACATTGGCGCGGAAGGATTAAGCTCTTATTAGGCGATAGACGCCGCCTCAGCAAGGCAGTCAGTGACGTTCTTGATTGTCTTGGCTCTTTAAAGTATCAAGATATTGAAATAGACTTGCCTGAGTAAAGTCGACAAACTAAATTTGAAAATCCATTAAAACCTACCGTTGACTTCCTAAGAGATCAATTAAGGACAGCTGCGAAACAGTGAATCCATTTGGATTACAATCAGGCCGTGAAGTGTAACAGCTCTCCTTAAATTGAAACATAAGCAGCTGCATTCTAAACTGCAGTTGCTGAGTGAATTGTAATTTGGATTTTTTTATCAGGCATCTTTAAACGGACCATAAGGGGGGACATCACTGAACGAATTGGAAGTAAAGAATTTGAGCGCGACAATTCCTTATTGAGGACAGTATTGAGGACGACTCGTTTGTCGCCACTCTGCAACTGCATCATGAATGCTAGCATCTACCTCCAATACTCGAAGTCTGAACTACTACTAATAGAAAAGATTTGTAATGCGAAATGTAACCGGAATTGTGCCGCATACCCACAAGCAATAGAGAGCACATCTGAAAAACAACTGCAAAGCTTCATCGTTGTTTCCGACCACAACATATCTCGCACCTTCTGCATGCACCATATTGTTAATGCCCGGGCAAATATCATGCGGAAACGAACTCAAATCTCGGCAGCCTTATTGCTTCGAGCAAGTCACAGAAATAAATGTTATATATTTTTGCGTAAGCTGTGAAAACAACAGAAACGTAGTTCTCATTACATCCAGATGCCTGAAGAAACGTCGGTTATTCCATGATAAGGAGTTGTACACACTGGAGAAAGTAAAGACATGCCACGTTTCTTTCCATATGACGTTGTTTCCCAGTGCGTATCTGTAGACCTTTCATCTCACCACATTTTCTGGCAATGGGGACCTCAAGTTTAAGACAAATAGCAAAGCCGTTTTAGCCATTTGGAAAAAATTCACATCGATCGGCTTTGCTATTAATGCTGTTGAGCAAGACATCGAGTGCTTGAGGCAGCAAAGCAGTTTCCCGGTTTCCTCGGAGGTAGTCCTGCCGGTCATTGTATAAGACTTTTCACTACCACCAATCTTGAAACTGACGTCAATGTGGATAATTGCAGAATGGAGGAAGCCAGGAGAAAGTCATCTCTTACCCTATACGTGAAAAAAAAGGCCAACTTGCTCTTTTGAAAAATGCTCTATGAGGTCAATAATGCAGCGTTCAAACACTGTTTGCTAACAATCAGTGCCGTCGAAAACATGGGCAAATCCACAGTGTTTTGGTATCTAAAGGGCAAGGACATAGAGTAAAGTGTCGAAAAAATCTAACAAAAACAATCCTTCTTTTCATGAAATTTCGTGAGCCAACGAACATTCCTTTAGCATAAAATGCTTTAAAGAATCCACACTACACTTCGTTAAAATAACCTCCTTTGGGTCGAATATAAAATAAACTCACATAAGATAAGCTGTTGCGTTTGTGGTAATCAGGTGGACATTCTACGACATTTGCATCTATGACAGTAACACATGGTGTGGGACCATGGTACGGTGTCATACGACAGACCATTTCTACAGCGACCGTGTTCTCAAAAGTACACTTTGCGCGATTAGAAGCGTCTCGAAGTTGAATTCATTTCAGGGTTGCGGCACTATCTGTAACATCAGAATGTGGCACAAATAAAACAAAATTCAGTGGGAAACTATCTGCACTTTGTTTCTTAGGGCTATGATACTATGGTGGCTGTACCACTACATCTGCATCACAGTTTCAACCAAAGCGTGGGAAGTTTGCATTGCAAAAGTAGGAACAAACATATTATACACTTCCGGTGAGGATGAAAACGCTCCAAAGCTGGTAAATAGAATAGACTGTCGTAGGTTAGGGTAATCACTTTTAGATCGCAAGACGTTACGAATTTGGGTTGCTTATCCATGTGTAAATTTTATAAGAGATATAGAAGAATATATCTTTCTACTTCTCGTCAGGCAGTCGTCAACCACATGCGACTATAATCAGCTGTTCTAAACTTCCTCATTGGAAGCCACGAAAAAGCGGCTCTGAAGAAGGCGATACTGCCGAAACGTCAGCTAGCGTTGTATTGTATTGTGTTTTTATGGAAGTAAATGTATGCTGTTTAAAAACCTCGCGATTGCTGAACAAGAAAACGACACTTTCTACTTCTGTTCAGCAAACACGAGGTGCTATTTTATTTCTTTATTTACGCACAAGCTGACGTTTCGGCGGATTTCGCCTTCCTCAGAGCCGCTTTCTATGAGTCTATGATATAGAAGAATATGATATAGAAGATAGTTCCTAAATATAAGATATTTCTAGAAGTCGATGATATAGAAGAATGTCAGTTGCAGACTCAAGAGCCTTCACAAACATAACACAAACGACCTCGTAAATTTTAGACTTATCAGGCTTCATTTAACGATTCCCACGACCAGCTCGCTATTAATCTCGGCGTTAATTAAATGATGTTTGATATTTTTGCTGAGCAAACAAGATATGTTTTCACTATAATATTTTTTTAAAGTAGAGGTCCCGTTACGAAATGACGGCGATGTAGGCTTTGTCGTCTACCTGCTCCCATTGTCCATCGTGCCGACTCTCACGAGATCGCCTCGCTTCGTACGGCCGTATTCCGTATTCAAGTGATGTGTCATAAGAATGTCATAATCATCAATTTCTACTCACCGACTAATGCAGCTGATGAGTACGAATTGTATACGTTCTAAGAGGGATTTATTCGCAGTGATAAAGCGCATTATAAATTTACTGTTGGAGACTTCGACGCCAGAATAGGAATGTTCAATGGAAAGCTTCTGTAGGATCGAAAATTTTGAATTATGAGAAAGAAGTTAAAATGAGAACCGCCTCGCAGGACTTATTTCTGCAGCACGTCTTCTCCATGGAAACTCGCTTTTCCAGAAGAAAAAACCGCCGCTGCACAAAGGACACCGCTAAGGGCACGACCCATGCGAGATCGACCACATTCTGATAAAGAGAAGATGGTGCTTATTTGACACATCGATAGTGATGCCATTTTGTGCTGGTCCCGATCACCGCATTCTTCACACGATGATTCAGCTGTAAGCTGAAGAAGAATTCATGCCATCGACCACGCGAAAAAGTCAAGCTGAAGAACAGCTGAAGAACAAGAACATTCTGAGGAAAATCTTTTCCAAATAACACTGTCAGACTAAGGAAGACGCGAGCGAAGAGTGCGAGCTGTTTGTCGAGAGACTTAAAACCTGTGACCAATTCACCTCAGTTCCCCAAGCATGAAGATCGGATCGTATCTCCAACGAGTGTCTCGAAGAGAGAAGAAAACTAAAACGTTATCCTTTTTATTTAATGCCTTCCACATTTTTATTTTATGACAAGGTATTACGCGTGATACAATCACAATGATGCTGAGATATTTGCAAAACTCCGGACCGCAGGTGTCTGCAGGGAAAACGGCCGCGCTGTTGCCCTTTTCAGGGGAAAACACGTCCACCACCACACCATGCGGATCCTTCGCTTCGCCTGTCTGTCAGATAGTTCTATCTCTGCAACATTGTGGTTGTATCACACGTAATACCACTCTGCCATAAAAAACTTGAAATAGGCAGTAACTAAAAAGTGAATCTTTCTACTTCTGTTCATCAAGCACGAGGTGCTATTTTATTCCTTTATTTACGCACAAGATGACGTTTCGGCGGATTTCGCCTTCCTCAGAGCCGCTTTCTATGAGTCTTCCACTGATTATATCGCGTGAAGACCGACCGCACAGAATTCACATGGAAGCGTAATAAAAAGTGAATATTGTGATTTCGACCATAGCCTCAACGCAACTGAGTTCGTTGCCAATTTCAGCTCCCTAACTCAATCCTGNTAACGGGTGATTCCTGATGGCGCTGATCAAAAAAAGTAGATGAGAGGCAGGCAAAACTAAAAACCTACATAGTGTGGTGTGAACGCGTTAGCACCCACAAAAGGTAATAAACGGTTTCGTTTCCCACCGTAGACATCTGCGGTGCGGGGTTTTGCGAATATCTTAGCAACATTGTAGTTGAAACGTTACCCTTCTGGAACACGTTTAACACGGCTGGTAACAAATGTCAGCTCAGGAATAGTTTTGAAGAAAGATCTGCAACGGTACAGGCAGAAGAAACTACTGAAAACAGCAGAGAAAAGAAGCAGTCTGAAAAAATGTCGTTGGGGTTGATGTGTTCACAAGGTTGCGCTTTCAGCTCTGATGGACGAAGATGGAATTACTAGAACTTTACGCCATGATATCGATTTAATAACGGAAGCGTTTTTCGGCAACCTTTTTCGTTCCACAATCTTCGTTCCAGGCCCTAAAATCCGCTCTGGAGAAAGACCACCTGAAATTCTTTCTTCGGAAGTTCGAGTTGCTGGGAAGCATGAATAAAGCGTTTGACAGTGTCGAATAGAATATAACCCTATCAATGCTCGTCGACCGAGGAGTGGACCCTTTCTACATAAGAACCCCGTCTAACTGTTATCGGATCTGCACTGCCAAAATACAGCTTTTCCATCGTCGACCTTTTACCGCACCCATATGAGAAGGAGTTTGACAAAGAGACACAATATCGCCAATGCTACTTGGTTCAGCACTGCAGTAGACAAAGAAGTCACTCGATTGGGATAAGAAAGGCATACGTCTTGATAGAAAATTCATATCGAACTTCGGTTTCGTCGATCTTCATCTTCTCAAGAAATATCAGCGCAGCAGAGCCCATGATCAATAAGCTCAACGAAGAAGGAAAATCGGAAGAAGACCCAGTTCATGAAAAACCCACGGTGCGAAGGCGAACAAATTGAATTGGATGGCTGTCTGTTCGCGGACTCCGCCTCGTACGTATATATGTTAGGTGATCAATGAACATGGAAAACAACATGAAGGAGGAAATAGATAGCAGAAGGAGAGCAGCTTAGGCAACATACAGGCCTCTATAAGAATCCACTGACCAACTGATGGACTGGAAAATCGACGTTCTCGATTCAACGGTTCTCTCAGGACTCTATTATTATGCAGAGACGTGGACTGATACTTCAACCACGTCAAGAATGCACAGCACTACTTGTATAGCGCACGAACGATGTTTTCTGAAATATAACCACCACACTCAATGTCTTGTAGAAATTCGAAGCTCTGATCGGCGAAATATGCCCCATTCTTGGGATCATGGAAAATCAACGATCGCGAAACACAAATGGGCCGATAACATAATAAGAAGAATAGACGACATATAGATGAAAAGAAGTGCAGACTAAACTCCACGAGAATGCAGACGTCTGCTAGAACGATCAGTCGTTAGGTGGAGGTGTTCATAACCAAAGGTAGTCAGCTATCCCGACAGATGTATTTGTTTTACAGATCATGGTATGGGATTCGTCCACGCTAACGTGCTCGAATGAAACCCCCTGCATGGACGACGAATGCGAAAGAAAGAAACGAGTGAGAAAATTGCTGGGGTCCGCACAACTCGTGAAAGCGGACCGTCCAAGTACCAAGTATCCAAGTATTTTTATCAAAGTGTTCAGACTCCCATCATCTAGACGGTTCAGGATTTTTTAAGCGCAGTGTAAACTACCTGCAACTCCACATTTTATGTGGATTCCCTTTTCTGCTTATCAGATCAAGAAAAAGACAATAAGTGTAAAGAAGCATTACTCACTTACCAGCTGTAGACGGCATGTAACCAACCTAGAAAAGTACGAAATGAAACCAACTACTGCAAAATGGGTTTTCCAATGAGAATGAGTTACTACCATCAGGTAATCACTGTTATCAATAACAACAGCTGTTCTGTATAAACGCACATTATCGTATGAGGCTGCTTCATTCGACCTGTTCTCCACTGAGAAAGAATCCGGTAGATACCAAGATAGAGACACCACATCAAGAAAACGAACGGCTTTGGACTTCCAACTTATATCAACGGTTATAAGGAAGACAAAGATGTGGAAAAATTAGCCGAATAAACATGCTTATCAGCCTCGTGTAATAATCCGAGAAGGAATTAACTGTACTTCTATTTAGAAACCAGCAAAATAGAATAGAAGAAAGGATTTTATAAGCTTTAAAAGGATAAAGGGTAAAGCTCTCGGCGTTGATCAATCGCAAAGGGATGCGGCATTCATTCGACTTCATTATGTATCGTTTGAGGTGATTGAAAGCAAACCTGGCCTTTACAATGACTCGCGGTGGCCTACCGTTGTATCGAGCTAGTGCTGCTACTCTCTCAGATAAGTTTGATACCAATTTGCCGACCTCGAAGAGATGGCAGGCTTGGTGAGCCATGGGCGCGGAGATCGATTCCACGTGTGCATAGCAGTGGCTCCTCCAACCACTGCGCCACATGCTCTCCTTTTATGAGCATTACGTGGGAAAATACATTCGATTCCACGTTTATGGAGGCGAAAATGAAATGTTCTTCGAGATAAATTTGGTCAAACATAATTTTGGGATTGAAAAGCACAACACATTGAAAACGTTGGAATTACTCCCATAAGGCAGGGATTTCAGGCAAAGTGAACGCTACGTTTAAAATTTTTCATTGAGAGCCATTTCGTTTCCAAACCTTTAAAGGAGCACACCAAGTAAAGTGCAAGCATTTTTTGGTATGTTCTGCATGCACTGCTTATATTTTAGGTTGATCGGGTCTACTAGAGAATTATAACACCTTAAACGTTTTCTACATATTGAATTTTTTTCTCTTGGCTTCCACCAAAGTTTGAACAGGATGTTGACATTCAGTTCTTCCGGTGGAACTCATTGGAAAACCCCAGCGGTATGTGGGTCATAAGTCACTGCTTTTATTCATTATTTCGAATGGTATAAAGAAAGACGAAAATTATATAGCACGTTACGGTAAGTTCAAGTCAAGAATAACGTTTTCCTAAACGTGAACCATTCATTAACTTCCAAGCATACCCACTCTGGATTTCGAGTATTAAGCCGGTCCGTCAGTCTTTTTTCGTTGATATGTAAGTAAACTTTAAAACAGTTTCTTTCTCACTAATCGGGCTTTGTAAGGCGAGAATACACTCCGTCAAAATGTGCTTGTTTGGACGAAACGAAGTCTTTATCACATTAAGAGACTACCCGCTCTGAAGAATTTCCTGCAGTACTATGAAACGTAGTTTGGTACAAAGAAAGATTTTGTACCAAGCTCTAAGAACATGCGAAAGGTCGCCGGTTAAACATTGAAGCTATTCTCTTTACTAAAAATTTATAGCACAGAAATAATACGTTGAAGAATCATATAAAACTTGTCGTTTCGGTTTCGATCCCATCCTTGTTGATTTGTTCGAAAAATTTCCTTCAGCCGCCTTTTACCCCAAGATAAAAGTGGAATACATAAGAAACAAAATAAATGTTATGTTTTCCATTAAAGTGGAATATTTTATGTTTTCCAGCAATTATCGATTTAATGCTGCTGCCGTATTCTGTACTCGCTTGCTAAGGCTGATACAACGTTTTCCAATGACCGACTTTCTATTAACCTAGGCACTGATTGATAATTTGATGTTTATCTTCAATAATTAGGCACGACGTTGTTACTCTAGAATTCATTAGACTACAATAGCCGACGTTTCGGCGGTTTCGCCTTCTTCAGAGCAGTTTATTCGTCGTAAGTATTTCACTTAGTTGGTGGTTAGCAGCGGCACAAAGTGCTACATGGACGAGGACCAATAATAACAACCTCGTATCTGCTTGTTGAAGAAAAACAACGTTTTCCGAAAAACTGGTCTCTTCGTATGCGCCGTCATTCAAGGAAAAATTTATTTGACCTTGGTCAAGCGATCTCAATCACTGAATATCACGGCGTGCCTCTAACCTCGTACTCGTCCATGAGTTGCCCAGCAACAAAGTTGAAATCTCTTGATCTCAGAGGGTCTTACCGGAACGTGCCGATAACAAGAAAGGGAATGCTTCTCGGTATTTGTGCAACATTGGAAGATCTAAATATTTCAACTGGGATTTCGGCTTTTACATCGTCCTCGAGCCCTCGGTTACTTTTACGTTCCTACTTTCGTTTCTGATTTCGGTTTTGACATCTTTCCGAATCAACTAGTAGAAAGACCGAGCGAATGATTCGTCGACGAA
>UYYA01004892.1:28155-54972 GCA_900624975.1 Angiostrongylus costaricensis | reverse complement strand
GTTACGCCTCCTTCGGATAAGCCATCGTCGCTATGCTACTGAAGTCAAACCTGAATCGCTATAGTGCCTGAAACATTGAACATAATTGATCGAGAAGATTAGAAAGGTTACATTGCGGTGTTTGATGTGCGAGTGCGAGAGGGCCATATTTGGACATCAAATACTATTATTCAGATAGATAGAGAACTCAATGTTTTTCATCAATAAGCAGACACGAGGTTGTTAATATAGAATTTATTAGAACACAATTGCTGACGTTTCGGCGGTTTCGCCTTCTTCAGAGCCTGGAAAGGTCAAATTGAGATGTGATCTACTCAGCCAAACACTTTCACAACCCTAGCAGATAAAACTTGACAATTCGATTTGCATCCGCATAAGAAACAGCTTCATTCAAACACCTACCGTTTATTTGTTGTAAGTATTTAAGTTAGTTGGTGGATAGCCGCCGCACAGAGTAATACATGGTCGATAACTGTGTCCATGTCAGGTCATTGGATCAGCCTGAGGTATGGCGCCAGGTCACGCGTGATGACAAGACACTCCTCCTTGCGGTTCATTTTTGAATTTTTGGCATTGATCCAAAAGGCTTCAAGAGTTTTACGCGCTGATGTTTTCGATTCCTGCGTAAGGATAGTGACTCCTACCTCAAAATCTTCTCCGTTGTGTTCTTGCATCCTATGCGCGCCCAGTGGAGTATTTTGTTTTAGTTTAGATTTACCGACTAGGTGTTCTTTTATGCGGACGCAGAGCGGTCTACCCGTTTCGCCAACATATTCGTGCCCGCACGCTTTACAAGAGATCAGATAGATAGAGAACTTTTATAGAGAGAAGTTCTCTATACAGCCTTCAGCGACTGTTCACTGTTGAGCGCTTTATCTTTTATCCTTTTAATCCGGTTAGTGTCCATAAATGCAAACAGTTAGACTCATCATTCGATAAAAATGTGGCGTCACTAAGATGTTTCTGTGTTCCACCTCCTTTTAGCTTTATAAAGAACATCACAGTTTCTCGTGCAGAATTCATGTCCAACCGTCCACCACTAGACAGCTAACAAACGAAAGGTTTTCCAGCACAGATGAATCGCAAAGTGAATTGGACAGTGGTGATCGTATTGGTGTTCGTTCAATTCACGCACCATTTAATTGTCACTTTTTCGTCGCTTCTTTTTTCGATAATACAATTGAAACCTCCAAAAGAGTTACTTTACCTTTCGACCAAGGTTTTCACTAGGCTCTGATGTGCTTCGATACGCTTCGGCTGACGTCTTAAAGGTATCGTGCTCTGTGGAAACTGAATTTTTACAGTCCTGCTCATTTTGAAGCCTCTCCTCATCCCTTTCTCTGTTCATCCAAAATAGTTTCTCCTCTTACATTTTTATTTCAACAGCCGTTCTGCAAAAATGTCTTGAAGTATCCGAATGTTAAAGACTAAAGCAAGAATTGATTTCTACACAACCTAATATTACCCGATTGTTGATTAAATAATACTGATAAGTACAATAATGGATATAAGACGTCTTCAATAATAAATAATAATAATGAATAAAAAATAAATAATTCAATAATAATAATATTATTACAACGTCAACCTTCTATTTTCTGCCTACGATAATTTTCACGGCAGAAGTATGATGAGAATTACAGCCACAACGATGCAAACATTGTGATTTCGACTACAGCCTCAGCTTAACTGGATCCATTGCCGATTTGTACTCTCCAGATCAATCTCGCTGACGAGCCATTGCTGATGGCAGCGTTAGGTATAAAACAAGCCGAGAGAAACGCAAAACAAAGGCCATGGTGGTTCAGTGCAGTGTGTAGTACGCAAGTCCCGGAAAGAATAACGATGGCTTGATCTGGCTAGGGTCGAAGTTTTGCGAACATCTCAGCATCGCTGTGGTTGTATTTCATATCATACCCTGCCATGAACGCGTGTGGCGCAGTGTTCGGCGGTGCCATGCAACACGCATGTGGAATTGATTCCCACGCCCATGGCCCACCAAGCCTTCCACCCCTCCGGTGTCGGCAAATTGGTATCAGACTTGCCTGGGAGGATAACAACACTGGATAGTTACATCGGTATGCCACCGTGAGTCATTGTAAAGAGCAGATATGCATTGAATCACCTCTAAACGAAGTCGATTGCATGGCGCATCTCTTAAGGATTGATCAACGCCGAGAGCTTTATCCTTTTATTTTTATACTACCCTGCCATAAAAAATTGTACTAGGCGGAAAGTACAACTTTAACATTGCCTTTGAATTGTTCAGCTTACACGAAGTTGATGTACAGTTTCTATTCCGCTAACGTTTAAACATCTTCGTCTTCTTAAAAGCCGATGATCCGACTAGGTGGCCCGCAATTGCAAATGTTCTCATCGTGGCGTAGTCGTCGTCGTATCAAGTGTGGTGTTAATTGTTTTCCACTCAAATGTTCTTTAAGAAATGTTTTAGCAGCTTTTTTAAATATACATTTAACGCCAACTAAGTGGATATCCTGCAAGATCTCCAAGATATGCGAATACAATGTTTACTGAAAATTTGCCAGAACACGAAGCGGTTACCCATTATCGAACCTTAAATTAGGAAAGGCACTTCTACTCATTTACGTTTATATTGACCAGAATTTGACTATAGAGCGAGTTATGCCAAAATTTGACCAAATTCTACATTTTTTTTTCAGACACAGGCTGGACTCGGTAAAGATGCTTGTGTGTAATAAGCGAGCTTATAGGAGATAAAAACTTTAGGGCACAGTTGAGCCACTTCAACCATAATGGTAACATTGATTTATCCGCAAACGAATCGCGATCGTGTAGTTAATGACGATAGTGATTGAATGCACATCTGGCCTTTAAAATGACTTGCGGTAGCCTACCGATGTATCGAGCCAGGGCTGCTATCCTCCCGAACAAGTCTGGCACCAATTTGCCGACCCCGGAGGGTTGAAAGGTTTAGTCAACCAGAGGCGCAGAGATTTACTCCGTTTCTGTGTCGCAGGGCCGACGACTGCACTCATTTTCTGGCAATAAATGGCCTAATTGCCCTTACTGTTATACTCCTATTTTTTCCTAGCGTTACCAGTACCTGCTATTTCCACTATCCAATGTGTTTTTAATTCGCTCCACCCTGTTTGCCAAGTTATATAGCACGCGCACAAAAGGGTTTGTAGAAGATTGTATCAATTACTTATATTAGTAAGCTAAACAGTTTTCTAATGTGGTCTACCCTTGCATTTTACTTACAGGGATACTTGGATAACCCATCTTCACTGGTTACACAGCATAATATTCATATTTTCGAATTTCTCTGGTTTAGCCATTGTGGTTCCTCGGAGTGCAGAAGTCAACTGGACCAAAGTCTGCCCCAGGTATTCACCATCACAGAGTCGCCGCCTTTGTGGATTAGAGGGAGATTTGCTAGTGGAAACGCCCAACTTCTTCTCAGGTGAGAGACTCGGCTTAATGATGAATCTCCCGCTGTAGTTTTCAACTCGGCACACAAAGACACCTGTCAGCTTAGGTGGGATGGAAAAGTGTTGAGAAGATTCTTGCAAATTAGGTTGAGTTGTCAAAAAGCAGATGAATATTGATTATGTCTCATAGTTAGATTCAAGAAATTTTTTCGGAAAATTATATTCTTTTCCACAAAACCTTCCGTTGAAAATGAAACAAATATAACTCGTATGAAGTGCTGAGATATTTGCAAAACTCCGGACCACAGGTGTATGCAGTTGGAAATATCTCAGCACTTCATACGAGTTATATTTCACAACATACCCTGCCATTAAGAAGAAAAAGGCAGTAAATAAAAAAGTTAAGATAAAACAAATACTTATCGAAACAACCATGGGCGCGTACAGGTATTCAAGAGCCGATAGAGAACAAAAAGAAATAGATAGATTCTCAACGTCGACAGTCTCACAAAAAAACCTGATGCGTTGAGTAAAAGCATAAAAATGATTCTTTCTTGTTGAACTGCACTACAGTCGCAGGAAAGCTCCATTTTACTCAAAAAAAAAACTTTAATAAAACACTGCAATGGTAATGGGACAAATGCAGGAAAAAGTAACATTCCGAAAAATAGTTGGCAATGACAAGGAATTAATTTGGAATATAAAGAACGAGGAAGGGTCAGCTGAGGTTTCCTTTACAATTCGTTTTTTCTCACCCAGTAAATGGAAGTCGACGGTCGACACGAATGTTTGAAACACTGAGGCCAATCTTTAAAAAGAATAATGAAAGAGAAGAGAGCGTATGAACAGTTCTCGTTGAGTGTTTCCTTGATCGAGATATAGGCCGCGATGGTAAATAGAAAAACACCGTCGTTTACTAACAAGCAGCACAACCTCGTTTCCTTCCTTTCAAGCGCTAATACACGGCCGTTCAAGAACGGGTGAAGTAAGCAGCTTTTGGATTTATGTCGAATTTGAAACGGGAAAAAAGTGCGCGTCGACATTTTTGCTACAACTGCAATTAAATAGAAAATTCAACGCTTCTAATTGCAACGCATCTCATATGACTGCAAAAAAGTTTTGGTTGGGAAAACAAGTGAAAAAAGACCTCTAACAACACCAGAGGAAAAAGAGACTTCTGAAGCTGCATCGAAAACAGATTACTTTAAAACACTGTTACCTGAAACTTCGTTAGTGCACAAGTTCACTTCTGGCGATGCCGGGCGTGGAATGAATTTGTAAACTAAATTCGGTACAGACATGAAGGCAATGGTTTTTACGATTTAACTGTTATAACGATAGTAGTAAAGAATTGATACAATGGATAGCGAGTAAAGTCCTCTTCGATTGCCTAAGAATCGTTTAACTGTGAATGTGGGAGATATTTATACTGTCACCCAGCTTGGCAGTCTTTCTCATTGTAGACGGGAGATTGGTTGTTGGAGTGGACTTCAAGGCACCTCTCTTATGCTTTCTGTTACTTGATCGCAAGCTTTTGGCTGTATCGACTTGCAGAATTTCTTTTGTTTTATTTTTATGTGACCCATCTTTCATTTCTACTGTGCGGATTCCAGCACTTTGTTATACTTCTGGTTTACATCGCTATGGTATTCGGAACTACTCGGTTGTGATTTCATGGGCTACGCTGAAATTTTGTTTATGAATAAATCAGTGTTTCACTGCTGGGATTGAAGTGGCTTATCTTCGATGTAAAGTTTTTAGCTCGTAGAAGCGCACTGACACACAAGCATCTTTTTGTACTCCAGCCTGGATCTGACGAAACAATTTAGAGTTGGGTCTTATTTTGGCATAAGTCGCCCTTTAATCAAATTATGGCTGAAAGAAACAAAAATAAATAGAGGTGCGTTCTCTAACTTAAACATAGGCAATGAGCAAACAAACTGTTGGCTCCGACAAGATCTGGACTATTCTGTTTTGGAAATTCTGCAGTATGTTTGCTAAGAGGGTGCATATTGCGCAGTGATGAGGGTGCTCACAAAAGCCCGCGTGGCTCTTTTTACGTCTTTGTGCATGAGCCCACTAACCTTCCATCCTTCTGAGGAAGGTAATTTGCCACTAGACTTGCATGAGATGATAGCTGCAATGGATTGATACATCGATGGACCATAGCAAGTCCTTGTATAGTTCAGATAATCATTCAGTAACCTCTACAGTATGCTTGATTAAGTGAAATGAATGGAGCACCTCTAAAGAATTAACCAACGCCAAAAACTCAAGCCTTTTCCTACCTGCTTAGTTAATGTTAGGACGTTATTTAACCTAAATGTTATGACTTTACTTCTTCAGAAGTCATACGATGCGAAAATAATGGCTACATTCGACTTTACTGTCATGGTTGTTTGAATAACTGGATTTTCTGTCCTCACTCATCTGCTATCCACGGCACAACTTTCACTCGTTCCTTTCTCGTGCATTCATCATCTTTATTGATGGCTTGTTGCAATATGTTGGCGTTTGCAACACCCATTCCGTAGTCCTAAAATTATTCTCTCCCATGATTGCTGATTTTGGAGGTAAGCCATAAACACGTCCACCATCGTCTACGTGGTGGTCGGAAACGTCGTTTCGAGCATCTCTCATCTACTTTTCATATTACATGATTGGTCCTCCTGTGCTTCGCTCTCGAGGTGTATTCTGGAACCCGAAGTTGGAACGGATTTCCGAGAGAAGACATCGTACAAACGCTCTGTGAATGTTTTGCAGATTTCTTAACGTTGTTGAAGCATTAGCCTACGCCCCTGTTGAATTATAGTGGGCTGAGAAGAAGGTTAAATCAAAACAATGAGCGCGAAGTTTCAGGTCCGTAAGTTGGTCAGTGGCTTTTTTGAGAGGACCAGGTGAGGGCTCCTTTTCTCCAGTTTCTTCTTCATGTTATTCTCCATCTTCTTATCAACGTCTAATTTAAATCTACGAAGCTTTATCCGTAATTGCAAAACCACCCAGTTCGATTTGTTTGCCGTCGCACCATGGCTACTTCATTAAATATCTCCTCATCTTATTTATGAGCAGTCCATTATTTTTTCCCTTTGTTGAGCTTATTCACATTCGTATCTTCAACGTTAATATTTACTTAAGAACGGCAATGTTGTCAGCAGAACGAAGAATTTATTAGCATTTGCGGTTAATGTGCATTTTTGTTTCGTTTCAGTTGAGCCAGTTCGTTAGTCACTAAGTTTTGAATATAAACAGCTTTGGCGATATTGTGTCGCCTTGTGGAGCCCTTTTTCCTATAGATGTGGTAAATGGTTGGTGGAAAAGCCGTATCTTTGTGCTATGGTTCTGATAAAACTCAGCTAGTGCTTTTGTGTAAGACGGGTTCACTCTATTGTCAATGAGCACGGATGGGATTACAATCGTCTAGACAATGTTAGAGCTTTGCAGTAGACAGCGATTAGAACAAAAGGCAGATACGGCGACTAAAAAACTTCTATAAACCGTACCACAGTTTGAATGTGGTCCGTGGAGAAGATTCCTTCTCAGAATCATGAGTGACCAACTGGTTGCGCCTTATCCAAGGTCTTCGATATCAGCCAAACGACAACCTTCGTGAACAGCTTGTACGGTCAGCTAGCATATCGGGCAATAATAACGAAGATCCCTTCTGTCACCTTTCTTGAGCAAAGTGGCAGGGCGTGATGTCATCCACTGCTCTTGGATTTTCTCCTTCTGAAGAGATGATGTCTTATAGACTGCGAGAAGCAAATGTAATTTGTGGTTTCCTTCCGTTATAGTAACCAGTTGAATTATGCTTGTCACCAGCACAGTACAATCTTTCATTGTTTGGAAAAGCACCTGTGGAGTTACATCACATCCTACGTTCAACAACTCTTGATGCGAACCTTAAGTATGCCTGCAAGATATCGTAGTTTTCATTGCACTTAAAATTTGTTGCGCTGCAGAGCAATAGGCTAGCAAAGGTTTTACTACAATGGACCACTTAATTTCAACGTAGACGTTCGTTGAACAGAGCCATCTAATTCTGTCCAATAAATCCAATGGTCTTGAAGCTAAGAGCAGAAGAACGAACGTCAGTCAGGTCACCTAAAATTTAACCTCCACCAAATTCGGCACCTATAAGGGGAATACGCCATAAATAGGAACATATAAGAAGAGAGAATATACGACGTAGGTAAAATAGTAAAGTGATACAGTTCAGAATCTAGAAAAATTACCTAAAATGTAACGTTGCTTTGCTCATTAACAAAGTAAACAGATCCAAACACAGGATGAATAACCAATGAGGTAGAATAAGTCAACTGTGGTGATAATATCTGTCGTTACTATAGGATTTGAACTAAACCTAAAGTAAGCGACAATGTAACAAGAGTCTTAATTGCTTTTGTACCAAGAGAAAGATTAATGAATCCACACTTTGTTAATGACTTACGAATACGGAAACACTTCTGAGTTGAAATTTGGGAAAGGGTGATGCAAAGATTTAAACTGGATACTTTGAATATCATCGGAAAGCAGGATATAGGTGCCTGTCGGACATCAATCAATAAACCTACTTTGTGCATCTAATGCCCTTTTTGCTCATTAAAAGTACAGAAATTTAATTGTTCTACAAAAAATGCCCTAACTTTCACAAAATCGGACACTCCCAGAAGCCGTATTTCGCATTGCTATTCAAAACAGTTTAACAGAAAGAAAAAAGCCTTTGTTCACAAAGCGCACAAAAAATTTCGCTCACCAATATATGTCTCGTGACATACAATCCAGCAATAGAGAATACTTGCCAATTAGAATAAAGTCGCTGATAGTAGTTTCCGAAACAGCCTTAGTAAAGGATATTTTTTTGATTTAACTTATGTAAACTCCATGAGTAACTGTAAACTATATAATCATCTAGCTAAAGAATACTTTTAATATTAAAATACCCATTAGTCCGCCTCGACTCTAATCTAGGCAATTTCAGCAGGAGTTGGAGGATTTGACATCCAATACTCCAAGCCAATGAATGATCTTTAACCTATTAAAGGTTACAAAGTGAGAACATGGAAATTAATTTTAAGAAAAGTGCAAGCCAACAGCTCCAAGAAAGTTCTAGAAATATCTACGGCACAATTTTATAGTGAACAAAGGATGCCAAAGGTTTGATGCATGTTAGACCGTCACAACTTATGTATTCTTTCTTGATAAGCTTGCACGAGGTTGATAAATATATTTATTTTCGGCTAACGTTTCGACGCTTTCGTCTTCCTCAGAGCCGGTGATCCGAGTCGATGGTCCATGCTTGTTGTTCGTCTCGACGTTGCGTCTTCGCCTTCGTGTCGAGCCAGATCTTCCTCAGTGAGCCATCTTCTCGAATGATGCATCCTCACTCAGTGATGCCTTTTATACACGATGCTGATGGTAGATATATAATGACAATGTCCGGTGGTAACAACTTGTATTTCTTCCGGACATACATAATTGCGCACATCGTGCAGAGGTCGGTGTATTATCAGCTAGCACAAAGCGTAGTAATATTTCGAAACCGACCTTCCCTAAACCTCGGTGTGACTAATCAATATGTATTCTTTCTTGATAAGCTTGCACGAGGCTGATAAATATATTTAAAAAAAAACGTCACAACTTAGTTCGAATCCAATCAGGCATTTCCACTTTAGCATTCCGTCCGCCCTAAAAGAATTTGGTTTTGGAGGAAATAGTTCGAAAACAATGCTTCAGAATTATTGACTTTCGAGTTCACAAAGCAACTGTGGAGGTAATCGTGCAGTATCCTTAAATGAATAGTTTTATAGAAAATAAACGTTTAAAACAGATAAATGGACATTTAAGAAACTTCATGTAATAAGTTGTCAGAACAATCGAACACGTTGTGACATGTCAGATCTTACCTTCAGCATTCACACAGGCATACTCAAGCATGTACGCATGAGTGTACTTGCGCTTATGCGTATTTCATCTAACAACTCTATTCGGCCCAAGAATTCAATCAAGCGAACTGCATGGGAAGCAGTTAGGATGGCTATCTGTAGACTCTAGTTAGTCTTAGACAGAGCAATGATAAGCTGTATTTGTTATCGTCTGTTTTCACTATAGTGTGCAAGAGTAGCCTAGTGGGTTCTGCTTGCTTTAGGAACTCGTCGAGCATCATATCTTTCTGATAGGGTTTTGGTGAAGTATTCTTACCATCGAGTTTGTGTCTTCTTGCTGTGCGTTTGAGAGATTGAGGGATCTAGTAACTGACGACTCCTGTCGATTGGTTGTCGTTCATAAGCGTTACACATCCTGCTTATCTTATCTTTGACAGGTTGGCTCATAAAAAGCCTCGGTTCTTTTTAATCGTTAACGTAGATCAGAGTTTCGGATCCCCTCTTTCAATTGTTTTATGTAGGGCACTCCTAACACGGTCTTTTCGACAGCGCATCCTATAATGTTGAGTGACCTTTCATCCTGCTTACGTAACGAGCAGGATTTTGATAAAATAACTTAAGGCAGAAAGTATCGTGGAGACAAAAAATTGGCAATGGAGTTGCGTGTTTTTAGTCTACTTCCCAATTCATAGAAATTATATTGCTCTCACAGTTGAGCGCTCAAGCAGGTCGTTTTGTTGACTTTTCAGCTACGATTCGTGTGGACCCATCGTTGTATGAAATTCACTATTCAACCCATTTTTCTATGTTTCTCGACTACTAGAAGGTGGCTAACAGATTTTATCATTTAAGTATAAAAATGAAAAAATGTTTAAAAAGAAGCATGTGAAACTAGGCTGATTAAGACGAGTAGCATTGAAGCTCTGGAATTTTCTACAATTTATTTGACCAGTCAAAAGTTCTTGTGTTCACCTGCTTGCTGCTTTTCTTCTACATCAGTCAAATTCTGATGGCTATTCCCCAAACATTCCTCTCAACGGTCTACCACCTCATCGTGGCAGGAAGGTGTTTCTGGGTGTCGGGTTGCAGTGCACAGCAGAGGAGGTAATCACCCGGCAGGGTCTCCTAAACTGAAAAGGAGCCCGACGTTTCCATCAGGAAGCCTAGCTAAAACCAATACCAAGATCCGTCACCGTCCTGGTATCAAACAAGTCGAGTGGTGGCAAGCCTCCCTCTGATCCACATAGACGGCGACTTCCTGTGGTGGTGACGACATGGAGCAGACTTCGGCCTAGCTGATCTAGGGATTCTAGGATACCACAATGGCTAAGCCAGCAAGACTAGGAAAAGTGGAGAATATGCCGGAGCCCGCACAGCCAGTGAGGACGGGTGGTCCAAGTATCGAAGTAGTATTCTCATTCATTGCTGGCATTGTTATTGCTTTTTCTCTCCTATTCATATATTTTTTAGCTCTATTTGACAATTAAATTAGTGTACTGTTTCCAACTTGTTTAAATATTTTTTACACTTTTCTTTTTATTTGTAGGTAACTCGTTTGTTATATAATGACATGCCTGAAATAAATGAATCTCTAAGAGGTTACGTGAAGCTTTTCAGAAGGCTTTCGTTTATGACGTGCCATGATAGGACAGCTTGTTCTTCCTCAATCTTGAGACAATCCTTTCTTTCCAATAAGTCAAATTTGCGATGATAGATTTAAAGGTTATGATTGCCGTTCAAACGAAATATCTTCACTCGTCTAATTTCGAACTTCTTAAGCGCTGCTGTTTCTAGGATTGTTATCCTCAGTGTGGCAGTACCAGCGTCACTGCCTAGACTTCGTTTGGAAACGAAAACTCGTGAAAGCTATGCAAGTGACAGGTAAGAGAACGTTGGCATTTTGTTTCTCTTGAAAAGATTAAATGAGCTTGATCCCGAGCGAACGGCAATTCTCCTTTTGAAGCTGAAAATAGTAGGTAGCTTTGTTCGTTAGGTTTTACAAAATCGTGTAGTCATTGTCCTGGTTTAAGCAAATGATATTTCCATTGATCATGAAAAAGTTAAATATTACTGTTCTCAACAGTGCTATCCTAATTTAGGCGTAACACAATCATATGAAATCATCGTGCTGGGTTTTCGTACTAGTTCATACCTACTGCTAGCATTATTCCTTCTGTATTCATTGCTTTATTTTCGCATAGCCTTGTTGACGCTCATATTACAGATCTAATAAGGTTCAAAACTGCCAACTATCTAACTATCCATCGTTACCTAAGCCTTCTACACGCTAAAGATTTTTGCAACTGCTTATAATGAAGAGAAAACAAATAGTTTTTCTTGCTTTTTTGGATCGATAAGATGAGATTATGAGAAATATGATGGGAATTGGTTGCCAATATCCATTCAATTCTTCGCGTATTGACAAGCTCCAAGAAAGGCATTTCTCACTGACCACAGCGGAATCAAATACGGTTCTCACATTTCTTTCTGCTTTTGCCATTGTGTGCTCGATAAAAGAAACGATTCATTCATTACACGAAGAATTCAACATCTCAGTCAATACACATGAGATTTCGAACAATAGACAAACGGCCGTGGAGACGTAGCACATCAGAGAAAAATCCAAAGTTTACACTTCGATCCCTTGAATTCTTCATTGATGAAGTCCGTTTGGGCGAAAATTTCATTTATATCGGCCATCGTGAGGAGTTTCAGTGAAGGCACTTCTTGATGAGTGCCTTTATTCTTTTTGCCAACAAGAAGTTCACATCTGCAAGCATACACATTCATTGCGTTTTATTATTCTGTAGGGATTTTTGACACTGTATTTGATTTTCAGGAAACCAGCGTGAAAACCGAATAGAAGAGAAAAAATTACAGCAAAAAAAATTATATGATTTGGAGAGTTTTCAAATAGTGTGCCAGCGTCGGTACATCGGACTACACTATTCGGCGTGATGACATATTGACCCCTTCAAAATAACTTCTATCACTACTTACTTAGATACTTGGATGGTCCGTCTTCACGAGCTGTGCGGACTCCAGCACATATGCCATTCGTTCCTTTTTCTCGCAATCGTAGTCCATGGAATTCTCATCATTATACCTAATATAAGGGATCTCGAGCCGATTAGCCGCCAGGCAACGTGGGGCGTGCATGGGTGGCGGATAGGTGGTTAATCGTGGACCAAAAACGACCTATGCTTCCCTGAGACGCAGGTCGGTTCAGGGGATGGATTCCCTCTTTCTTTTGCGCCGATTTGGAAGATACACCCTGCATTTACGAGACGTATTCATGCACACGTGTGTGGGTGCGTTCTAGTTTATGTGGATTGTGTTCTACGAGACAACTCGGCTAAAAGCCTGCAATCAAGTGACAGGAAAGTGTATGGGAGGCGGTTAGCAGTCGCCTCCAACAAATAAGCTCTATGTCCACTCTAGGAGATTCTGGCAAGCCACCCGTGAGTATACCCAGCACACCCCACCCCCTGTTCTTAGCCCAGCAAGCTATGTGTGGTTATTAAAAAATGCTAAACACAGTCAAAAAAACGAGCCTCATTTCCCTGACCCCGAAAAAGCACCCAATTCCACAGTGCTAGAAGGGACGAATACGGAAAGCTGCTAAAATTTCAAGGCCAATGGAAGCTGCCTGGATTTCAAAAAACTATGGTGATGATCTGTACCTACAATGCACGTACACTTGCATCCGAGTTTTCGATAGAAGGATTGCTCATGCAAGCAAGAAGGATAAAGTACGACGTCATCGGCCTGGCCGAGACGAGAAGACGCCGGTTTTTCAACGCCGTCCATGACACCGGAGAAGAACTGTTTCTCGGAACATGCGTCAGTCGGGGAGTCGGGAGCGTCGGCGTTCTCGTTAACAACACGAGTTTGTCCATGAATATCGATACATTCGAACAGTTCACAAGCCGAATCAAAAGTTTACGATTAGAAAAATGTAGATCAATACCGTCGTTGACAAATTTCGTCGTTTACGCGCTGACATCAAACTGTGACAAAGAAGAAGTCGAAGCGTTCTATATGGACTTGAAGGGGTTTTACAAAGAAGACCACACATTCTTCAAGGTCATCATTGGAGATTTCAACGCTAAGATTGGACCAAGAAGAACGTCTGAATAACGTCACATTGGGACCCACCGATTAAAATGGAACGAACAGGGTGAGCGGCTGTCTGAGTTTATCATGACGACCAAGACCATCTATGGTGGGTCGCAATTCCAGATGCCGCACCCTCAACGCTGGACGTGGGAGTTTTCAATGGATAGTACCATGACCAAATAGACGATATTATAGTAAATAGAAGGTATTGCCTAACCGATTTCGCTGTCGTCTTAAAATTCTACACGGGATCAGCCCACCGCCTCCTTAATGCAGCGTTCCATTTTTCGCAAAAAGGAAAAAAAAAGTCGCCAAATTCAAAACACGAAGTTTCGAAACTACTACAAATTGAAGCTTATTGAAATCATTAGTAGGCTGTTGGAAAGATGTCGTCGTCGACAACGTCTTCAGGAACACTGGAGGTGATACGTCAGCTTGGAATCCCACGAGCTGCAGGCAACCGCGAACAAAGGTCCGAGCTTGCAAAACAACGCATACAGGCGATAAAAAAAGATCTTAAAGAGAGTAGAGCAGCAGTAATGGTCAGAGCTGCAGAGGCTGGAAAAAGCATTTGCAAAGCCCACCGAAGCTTCGCCAATTACTACACCAAAATGATTGCACTCCGGCGCCTAGACGGAAAAGTTACAGCGTCCAGAAAAGCAGTGGAAAAAATCATTCACGAATACTACTCGGATCTCTTCGATAGCCACGTTCACCTTCCGTCAAATGAGAGAAAGGAGGATGGATATGTTGTACCACCGATTCTCCCTTCCGAAATCCGACATGCCATTTCGTCGGTGAAGAATCGAACAGCACCAAGTCCGGAGAGGATAAGACCAGAACACCTGAAGAACCTTCCGCTAGTCCTCGTAAATACACTACCTCCACTCTTCACACCTTACCTGTCTGATTGTATGAATGCAAGCTCCACTACTCGGTGGAAAACCAGCAAGAGCGTGTTATTTTTCAAAAAGGGTGAGCTGCAGGATGTCGGCAACTATCGCCCAATCTGCTTACTCTCTATCGTCTACAAACTTTTCACTCGAGTCATCCTAAACCGGATTGACAGAGTACTGGACGAGGGACAGCCATGTAGTCAAGCAGGGTTTCGAAAATGATTTGGTACGAGGGACCACATCCACACTGTAACGCGGCTCATTGAAGTATCGCGAGAGCGTCGTTTTCTTGTTCAGCAATCGCAAGGTTTTTAAACAGCATACATTTACTTCCATAGAAAAACACAATACAATACAACGCTTGCTGACGTTTCGGCAGTATCGCCTTCTTCAGAGCCGCTTTTTCGTGACTTCCAATGAGGGAATTTATCGCGAGAGTACAAAATACCGCTCTGTCTCACTTTCATCGATTTACAGAAGACATTTGATGCAGTTGAGACAGAAGCAGTCATGGAAACCCTTGATAGTCAAGGAGTCCCTACACTTTCCATTCCTATCGCATTACCTTCACTTACAATTTGTTCAGAAATTAATGTTGAAGTTGCACTTCCTTTTTCCATCAGTGTGTTTTAGCAGTATTTGTTTAAACGCTCCACTATTATATACGTTTTTTTTACAGCAAACAATTCCATCTGAAAACTTTTTTCCATCTATCCTACCCGTACTTAGATCTGCTGTGCTCATCCCAGTCTAAAATCCTTTCCATGCATCCTCATCCACAAGGATATTCAGACTTTTGTGTAGTTTTTCGGCTGCTTCTTTAGGATTGATGTCTTCTCTAGGAAAGTCGCTGAACGTTTGCCAAATAGATTCTCTCCCGAGTACTAGAGCACCCGGGTTGGAATGTTTCTGCGCGTGTGAGGGAAGGTGAGTTGGGTACCAACAATGCTCTTACCAATTTTACCAACCGCAAGGATGAAGGAATTGGTGAGCCGGTGTGGTGTCGAACCAGAACCGAGCTCTTGAGGAACGGCATCACTACCCCAGCGCTATCTGCGCGCTACAGTTATGTCTCGGAATATCTGGAGATTTTCAATATATGAGGTGAATCGGAAATTTTTCAGTTAGACGTCGATAAGGTGTAGCTCAGCTACATTCCGGAAGAATTCATACCTTTCATCCACACTGGGCCTGGTATTATTTTTCCCCACTTTTTATTCTAGTCTTTGGAAAAAAAACTTCTGCGCTTAAGATAGATTGCCGAAAGCGCCGAATTAACTGCAAAACTTGATCTTCAGGTGATTTTTGTATTTCGAAAAATTCAAGGGATAGCTATGTGTTTTCCATAAAGTCTGACCCGAACAAAACTTTTCGTCTTCCACTGGAGAAACTGCGGTAAGCAAACAGTTCACATTTTCTGATTTCAGCATTAAGACGCTTTCCGACTCCCTTGATCTTTGAAAGTCTTTGGTAAGACCAATTTAATGATATTTCTACTTGAATAATTTTAATGATATCGTCATTTTTTCTCTCAGCAATAGCGAGATTGTTAAACAACACACGTTTAATAACTCGAAAGACCGATTCTATAAACCTCAGCATAGATAGTTGATATATTTATTTATATGGCCTTATAAACTGATCTTCAAAAGCTGACGCGAGGTTGGTGCAGGCCTTCGCTGTCGTTGTCGTTGTTTTTGATGTTATTGATCGATGGCTGACGTTTCGGTGACTTCGCCTTCCTCAGAGTCTGGACGTATTTTGTATTAGAATATTTTTATAATTCGGTGGAAAAAAGCTCAAAGTATCAATGAAGATCAAAATTTCAAATAGACGCCATATTGAACAGAAAGGCCACCAACCGGGATGCCTCTAAGGCGTGCGCAGACGAGTACATTGGCGAAACGGGCAGACTCCTCTGTGTCCGCATAAAAGAACACCTAGCCGGCAAATATAGACCAAATACCCCGCTAGGCACGCATCGGATCCAGAGACATAACGGGGAGGACTTTGAAGTATGCGTCACGATCCCCGCACAGGAACCGAGAACACAAACGCTCAAAACTCTCGAGGCGTTCTGGATTGATTCCAGAAATCCGAAAATGAACCGCAGGTAAGAATGCCTTATTATATTGAGCAGTATATAAGGCTGTTATTCTAATGGGAGGGGTACACAACGCTTTCATGTGAATTCTGTGCGGTCGGTCTTCACGCAACATACTCAGTGGAAGCCTCATAGAAATTGGTGAATGTGAAAAGCTGTGTTCAATGTGATTAAAATCTTGGTTTAGCGTTTTCTCTGTTTGGTTATGGAGGTGTTTGGCCGAATAGATTGCTGTTAACTTGACCTTTCCAGGCTCTGAGGAAGACGAAGTCGCCGAAACGTCAGCCATCGATCAACAACATCAAAAACAACGACAAAGACAACGAAGATCTGTACCAACCTCGCATCAGCTTAAGAAGATCAGTTTATAGGATCACATAAATAAATATAGCATACGTTTACTTCCATACAATAGCACGCATACAACACAACGGCAGCTGATCTTTCGGAAGAATCGCCTTCTTTAGAGCTTCTTTTATTGCGTGACTTCCAACGAGGAAGATTAGAACAGCTGACTATAGTCGCATATAATTAAATCTTACGAGTTGTCAACCATATGCGACTCTGAGCGGAAGTTCTTGCTCGTTGGATGACAGGTGAAAAAAGCTGCTTTGAAGAAGGCAATTCTGCCGAAACATCAGCTGCGGTTGTGTTGTATGTGTGCTATTGCACGGAACTAAACGTATGCTGTTTAACAACCTGGCGATTGCTGAGAGACAAAACGACGAATTTATAATTCAATGCCGAGGTTAATAGAAAGTCGATCCTGGGTGCTATTTCAATAATATCGTTTATTTTCTTTGGTGAAAAGGGTGTTGTTCAGACACGTTTGAAACATAACCTTGCGATATCGAGAACAAAATAGACTTCTGACGCATACGTTAGGGCAGGAACCACCGTTGAGTCGAAAAGGTGGGCACGGAGTCGAGTGTTCTTTGTTCTCTTCACTACATCCTCGATGCTTTTGAAAGCTCCCCAAACCGTTCGTTTCCTTCTGCTCAGCTCTGAAGCTAGGTCGTTCATCGTAATGATTTTCTGAACTAGATAGATATAACTGGAGCATTCGGAGATATTCGTTCCGTTGAGCGTGAATGGGGCATGCGAAAACAATCCGTTCTTCATAGACATCGTTTTTGTAAGATTTAGTAGAAGACCAGTCTTTCCACAGGGTTTGTAAAAGTTACCAAGCATACGTTCTGCTTGGCTAATGTTCGGTGTTATAAGGACGATGTCATTAGCAAAGCGAAGAAGGTGTAACTGCCGAGCATCGATTTTCACTCCCATATTATCTCGTTCCGATGTTCGCATTACGTTCTGGAAGGTGGCGGTAAATAATTTTGGCGAGATGGTATCGCCTTGCCTAACTCCTTTTTTGATGTCAATGTTAATATCGTTGTAGAATGGTGATACTTTGGTTGTAAAATTTTTGTACAGCTCACGCAGAATCTTTATGTATTGAGTAGGGACTCCTTGACCGTGAAAGGCTTCCATTACTGCTTCTATCTCAACGGCATTAAATGTCTTCTGTAAATCGATGAAAGTGAGACAGAGCGGTTTTTGTACTCTCGCGTTACATCAATGAGCCGCGTTACAGTGTGGATGTGGTCCCTCATACCAAATCGTTTTCGAAACCCTGCTTGACTACATGGCTTAGGATGACGAGTGAAAAGCTTGTAGAGGACAAACAGTATGCAGATTGCGCGATAGTTGCTGTTTTCGTGCGCCGGAGTGCAATCATTTTGGTGTAGTAATTGGCGAAGCTTCGGTGGGCTTTGCAAATGCTTTTTCCAGCCTCTGCAGCTCTGACCATTACTGCTGCTCTACTCTCTTTAAGATCTTTTTTTATCGCCTGTATGCGTTGTTTTGCAAGCTCGGACCTTTGTTCGCGGTTGCCTGCAGCTCGTGGGATTCCAAGCTGACGTATCACCTCCAGTGTTCCTGAAGACGTTGGCGACGACGGCGTCTTTCCAAGAGCCCACTAATGATTTCAATAAGCTTCAATTTGTAGTGGTTTCGGAACTTCGTGTTTTGAAATTGGCGACTTTTTTTCCTTTTTGCGAAAAATGGAACGCTGCATTAAGGAGGCGGTGGGCTGATCCCGTGTAGAATTTTAGGACGACAGCGAAATCGGTTAGGCAATACCTTCTATTTAGTATAATATCGTCTATTTGGTCATGGTACTATCCATTGAAAACTCCCACGTTCAGCGTTGAGGGTGCGGCTTCTGGAGCCTCTCCGTACTCGTCTTACCCAGCACTGGGTAATTGACGGCTCTTTCGGGGTCAGGGGAGTGAGGCCCAGTTTTTTTCGCTGTTTTCAGCATTTTGGATACCCACGTGTAGCTTGCTGGGCTTTGAACGTGGGTGCTAGGTATACTCACGGGTAGTTTGCCAGGCTCTCGCAGTGTGGACATGGAGCTTATTTGTGGAGTCGACCTCTAGCCGTTTCCGATATAGTCCCTCTAACTTGATTACAGGCTTTTTGCCGAATGGACTCGTAGAATAGAATCCGCAAAAGCGAGAGGGCACTCACACACCCGTGTTTGAATACGCGGAGCAAATACAGAAAGTATGTGACAAATCAGCGCAGCAGGAACAAGGAGTCCATCCCCTGATCCACTTTTGTCTCACGGACGGAAGCAAAGTCGCTTTTGGTTCGCGATTAACTCCTTATCCATCACTTGTGGATGCGCCATGTAGCATCGCGACTAACTGGCTCGAGATCCCTCACTTGAGTGAGATCCGTGGTGTGTATATATGCTTTATTTTTTTGTGTTCAAATTAATCCACTTTTTACACACATATATATACATATATGTGTATGTATATATATGCATCTATGTGTGTATGGCTGTGTATACATTTGTACGTTAATATATGTGGGGGCTTGTTTACCTGTTGTACTATTCAATCTTGTCTGGTGAATTATTTACGCGTTTAAGTAGTTCTGCGGAGGAAATTTGAGCTAACAACGAAAGAAATATGACACCTATATGTATCTGTTAATATAACCAGCAACATAATTGATTGGAATATATGTAGATAATTAGAAGAGACGAATATCTACAATGATACCGAGATAGCAGAAAATCTCGGAACACCAGCTCTTCTTCGAAAACGTGACTACCCTTTCTGTGTGCTTGCATGCTATAGTGAAGCCAGAGGATTTGTTGAACTATTAACAAATTGGGAAAGTGTGTGACTTAACTAAGTAGTCAAAATGCAGTGGAAAGGAAATAACAATGAGTGATTCTGCAACCTCTCTTATCACATCTTGAGTGCTTCGAAGTTACCCAATAAGTATTAGAAACGATTTAAAGAGGTGTTTCACAACACGTTGAGTGCAGTATGGCTGCTCTTATGAGTTTATCGATGAAGATGTTGAGCAACATTTCCAAAAACTGCGCACCCACGCATGTATGCGTGCACACCACCGGCATCATAGGTTGCTCGGAAGTTAATGTGTGGCTTCAACCCGGTTTTTTCAAGGAGTATATCTTAGGTAAAAGCAAACATTCTTGTGAAACTTTACACATTATTGTCAATGGGAAGCAAGTTTTTTTTTGTTAGGTCGTTGAAGCTCTGGACATCCACAGGCGTCGTGGTCGCTGAAGGAACTTTGGGCTGAACTTTGTTTCTGAAGTACTTCTCATATAGAAAAATATCGAAATGTTTGAACAACTGGTGACTGTCAGGTAAGGCCGCCTCTTATGGAGAATGAGACAGTGTTTCGTAATTCAGTTCGTTAAACTTTTATTTAGTTAGTTTAGCGAATGCTTACTGTCATGAAGAAAGATTGGTGCCTTTTTGTTAACCAATGCAAGGAGCAGCTGTAAAGCATTCTGGTGCATTTCGTCGAGTTTCTTGACGTATTTCTCTGTTTGTGATAGCATGGAGGTAGTGATGTCGACTATCACGAGCAAGCAGCTAGTTCGAGTCCTCTCTCGGCCAACCAAGCCTCTCACGCCCAACCCCGGAGTCGGAAAATTGGTTCCGAACTTTTCATGGAAAAGTCACTCTCTTCAATCCAATTTGGAGAGCTTTAGCTAGGCTATCTAAATAATCTGGGAAGAATCGACTCGACCACCATTCTATGTTATTCAAGAGGTAGTGAACAACCTCAAGCAGTAGCCGAACCTATACGTAGAATTTGGAAGATTCGAGTGTGAGAAGTGCGGAAAACCGCACAGTAGACGTGTAAGCGGGTCATATAAAAACAAAAAACAAAAATTCTTCTGGTGCAACTGCCTCAATCGGATTAAGGCAGCCGTAATGGGTGAATCCAGTCGCTAACCACGAAAGAGTAAGCGTGCCCTTTTTCGAAGCAATTTCGGCTTTGGGAATCGCTGCGAAGCTTGTTTTGCTCCATCCACAGTGCCAATCGTCGCTAATTTAATAAAGAATCCATCTTTCGTCGCAAATCACGATACAGTGGAGAAACGGCTTTTTCTTTTTACGCTGCTGAATCGCGATACCTCGAAACGGCGATAAATCTGAGAGTTTCACTCAATTCGTTCGATACCCATTTGTCGACCTTCATCGATTTCTAATTTTCTTCATATGCCTGATATAGCTGAATGTGTGTGTGTGTGTGTTTTTACTTACAGGAAAGCACTCAATTCATGGCTTTCAATAGAAAAGCATTCGTGACCTTCCTCAAATTCGCTGCGGTGAAGTTTCCAAACATACGTTGCACTGCACCTTCGTTAACACTTTACTAGCCCCAAATCTCAAATCACTGCTTCGATCCTTTTGGGAGGGGTAATTTCGAGCCTCGATTTGGTGGAATGGGATAATGAAAAATATTGCTAAAACGTATACAAGAAGGATGGACTTGTGATTTTAACACTAACCGCCGAAAAGGCTAATAGTATGCTGCTCCTGCTTGCGTCGTCGTTTATCCTTGACTGTTGGATATTATTTTTACAACTGACATTATTGTTATGATTTTTGACGATCTTAGTGGCAAATACCATAAATGTAGTTAATGAAAAGCCAGTTTCAGTAGATGACATTGGCGACTGTATCTCTGACGTTACCTCCTCAAACTCCACCTGCTAAGTAGCACTTATCTTCGTGATGGCATCCACAGATACTCAAGATCAACTGCTTTCGCCACAGTTGTTGATCTCTTAGATTCATTTACATTATCAGTAGCATTTTTCGAAATACAAGCACTTCTGAATTAATAGAGTTCGCTTATTCGCTGTACTCCAATATTCGCACTGCTCTTTGTTATAATTTCACTCACGTTCCTAATAAAACGTCGTTGCCTGTGCAGGAAAACCCAGATCTTTTTATGTTAAGGTGGAGTGATGCACTAGAATATGATAGTTAGCTCAGTGAAATAGATTTCATTGCGTCAGCCGTCAAAATTGAAATACCACTTAACTTGCTATAGAATGCTCATCTTAGTTCGATTTTCTCAATCAGGACTTTTCGTGTAGTTAACGGAACGGTTTTCAAAGTTGAACAACTGGGCCTTTATACAGCAATACTAATACATAGTAATAATATCACGGCAGAAAGAAATTAAATTACTACAAACGATGAGAGCGGTGGAATCAACAGGTGAAGATAAAATGATCAGTAAGGGTTACACTGAAAATAAGAGACTCGCTTCTGTCATAGAATGATTTAGTCAGATAAGGAACAAGTGTCACGTAGAGTGCAAAAATGAAGGTGCAATGAGATCACTGCGGTAAAAGGAATAATAAGTATTCAAATAGATTTAAGGTGTCAGTGATTATGGAGAGAATAGTATAACCCGGGACAGATTGATTCCTCTAATACTTGCTAATATTTATGGAAAGCATAAGTTGGAATCTGCTACGTGAGATAATGCAAAAAAGTGAGGGTATGACAGTATCTGAGGGAATGTAAAGGATAATTACTATTGGAGTTCGTTCTGTTGTAGTCGCGAGTCTAACTGCATTCGCACGAAAGCACGTATTAACGTGGAACAAGCAACTGAGCGGTACCCAACCATTGCTTTCTCAAGCGTACATTACAAATTACAAGGACATTACAAAATGCCAGATTTTCGCAACACAAAATAAACCGCAGTTTTTCGTATTCACAGGTGGTATTATACGTACGGTGTTCTGATGTTCGTTACAGAATCCGTTTGAGAGCACTCTATCACGACTCCTTTAAGACTAGAGGTAGTTGATTTCCGCACTGCTACTAATCGCGTGTTAGGTTAGAAGTGCCACAAAACTGACCTGTTGGTGAAGGCATGAAGGTTGGAAGGAAGTTAGTTTAATACGGACCTATAAATAAATGTGAAAAACCAACACGTAATGAAATTATGTTAACCAAAGTGAAAAAAAACGGCGGCCGGCTTATTTCATCATTTTGGTACGTTCATTAGAAAAATAGCAAGGAACGGTTAGATAAATTTGTTAACCCCACTTATCACATGGAGGTTTTCATGCTTTCCACAGCAACTGAGAAGGTGTTGATCGTGAAGGGGATACTAAGATGTTTCTACTGCTGAAAGGAATGAGGCGCTACTAATTGTATAACTGGTAAATCACTCCTATGACGCAAGAAAAATAACGAGTCGTGAGTGCTTAAAATATAGCGCTTCAACAGCACATAAAATATTTCGCCATACAGACAGGAATCGAACCACCAGCAATGTGCGTCGCAGTGTGCTACTAGATTACACACGCCGTCTAAGCCATATCTGAACTCCGCTACCGTCAGTGGATTTCAGAAACAAAGAAAAGGTAGCAATTTTAAGGAAAACGAAAGAAGGTAAATAGAAAAATGGTTAAAAAAAGATAGGTGAAGAATAAATAGAGACAAAATGGTGTTCGGTTAAGGAACACATACACTCACCGAAAGACCATTGAAAAAGGTATTCTCATGGAATGTACTTCTTCCAGTCGAACGTTGTTTCTTTGACCGTGAGTAAATTGAGAATTAATTATGGTTGTTGATGGAAGCGACGTGGATGGACATCCACGTGTTACAGCAGGAAATTATGGCTTGTGACATCGCTGATGGCATAGCTCAATCAAAAATGATACGAAGTCCAGCTTTGTCGACTTGCAGAGAAGCGAAATTTACCACTATCGCTTCGCCAACAGCTTATCCGTGGCTTACAGAAACCACGTTCGCGGCTTATGGAAATACAATGGGAGAAGCCACGGTCAATACCATCTGTTTCCCGTTATTCTTAATAGGGAAACACTGTGAGGGCCTTGAATCAAAAAATGTTTCCTGAAGGAAGGAACGAATTTTGCTTCATTGTTAAAGTTTCACTCTCCTCAACCGCGATTCCTGGCTTTTCCGATTGAGAAGATCTGCGGGTGAATCAACTGTCGTGCAGTTCACACCTACCAACAGTGTCAAATCAACGCGATTGTGTGAAATGTTAAGCCTTGCGGGATTTATTACTTTTCAATAGAAAAGATTCGCAGCGCTCTTCAATTGAATTCTGTCATGAAATTGATCTCCCACAGATTCCGTCCAGCAGGCTTGTTCTTTGCCTTTATCTGTCTGGCAGCAGACACAGTGAACCTGAATCATTGGAAAAAAAAGTTAAAAAAGAAAGGTGGACAAGAAATAAAGATGAATTGGTATTTGCTTAAGGAACACATTTTACAACCATTTCAGACTTTAAATTAACAAATAATACAACAAGAAAGAATAATTGTTTGGAACAAAGAAATGATCATAGGCGTCACTTGGTCCCCTTAGCGAAGAGCGATTATATCTGCCCTCACCTTCTCACCTCATCAATCTTTCTGCGAATCCCCACCTTACATTCGAACAGATACTACTGAAAAACTACTTGTGCTACTCGCATATGCTCTCTGGAAATAGGTACAATCTACTTCATATGCCTTCGGGTGAATCACTCGCTCACTACGGTGTCTTAGTAGGGTATGTTCAAGGGCAGATTCAGCAGCAGTGTTTATAAACTTAGTTTACGTTGATACATCTAATCTTAATCACATTTACTTTAAACTATGTCATACTATTGCACCATTAAACCGTTAGCAAGACGTTTTTCCAAGTTATCGAATTTTGGCCAAATATGGTTAAACGATCTCGTTATAACTGGAACATTTGAAAAAAAATGAACGCCTGTCTTATCAGCTAATTTTACACCAGAGTTGTTCAAGTTTCACGTATTCAAGTCATTCTTCACCAGTTCTTCAAAAGCAGTGCTTTCGTCCAATATAATTATGCAATAACTATAAACTCTTCCTCTTCATCGTTTTTACCTAGCGGTGCCCGTGGAGAAGGAGTTCGATCATTGCAAGAGATCTCGCAATGCAAGTGTGAACATCAGAACCTTCTCCATTTCAATGGATCAAAGATGCTATAGAAAAGCACAACTGCCCCAGAATTCCACTCTTTCATTCGATTCGACGCGACTATCATTCAACGGTATTCATAACGAAGAAGAAGATGGTTAAACAACAATTGAATTTACACCCAGAAACCTCTGCGATATTTGTTGCTTATGTACGTGAGGAAATGAATTGAATGCAGCAAGTGTTGGAGTCGCCACAAGATGTGTGATTTGGGTCGTTTTAAAAAAGACTCCTTTCCATTCACAAAGAGTAGGGATTGTAATTGATTTCAATGGAAAATGCCATGGTGCATGTCACTCGCACTCGGGGAAAACAGTTTGCTCGACCAGCAGTATAACAAGTTAATTACACGGCTGCACACTTCGCATTTAGCACAGGACAAAAGAATAAGTCTAAAAGATTTTTTTTCAAAGAAATTCGAGACACATGGAATCTATTAAATTCTGCATCTATAACGCCACAACAGTTTGTTTCAACTCTGGTATTATCACTATTATGCTGAGATATTTGCAAAACTCTGGACCGCAGGTGTCTGAATGTCGATTTCGACTCTCCAGATCAGTCCCGTTGACGGGTGATTACTGATGGCGCTGATCGGCAAAACTAACTGAGAGACAAGTGAAACGAAAGATCCGCATGATGTGGTGGTGAACGCGTTATTCCCCGGGAAGGACAATAACGCGTTCGTTCCCCAAACGCAGACACCTCCGGTTCGGAGTTTTGCAAATATCTCAGTATTACAGTAGTTATATTCCGCAAAATACCCTGCCGTTAAAAAGAATAGGCAGTAAACGAAAATGTTAAGTTTCTGGTATTATCATTTTCCTGAAAAGCGTAAAACGTATTGAGTTTTAAGCGGTCGCTAAAGAAAGGACCAGTAACAATAACTACAACGTAGAACGACGACAGTGCTATTAGACAAAAGGGTGTTTACTTTTCATGGAGAGAAGATTCTACCGCAAATCTTCGGTGGCATAAGCTTTGCCTAGCGCCATTCATTGTTCATAATATTGAGTCACACCGCATAATTTCGTCGATTAGACCAGTCATTTCTCTCTTCAGCCTTCGAGTCAAAAAGAAATATCTCTTGTAGAAACTCCCAAGTCCGACTTTCTATTAACCTCGGCATTGAGTGAATATATCTTTCTACTTCTGTTCAGCAAACACGAGGTGCTATTTTATTTCTTTATTTACGAACAAGCTGACATTTCGGCGGATTTCGCCTTCCTCAGAACCTGGAAGGGTCAAGTTGACAGCAATCCACTCGGCCAAACACCTCCATAACCAAACAGAGAAAACGCTAAACCAAGATTTCAATCACATTTAGCATAGCTCTGCACACTCACCGCTTTCTATGAAACTTCCACTGAGTTTATCGCGTGAAGACGGACCGCACAAAATTCACATGGAAGCGTAATGTGCCCCTCCCATCAGAATAACAGGTTTATATACTGTCCAATATCACGCGCGATAACAAGGCATTCCTCCCTGCAGTTCATTTTCGGATTCTTGGAATTTATCCAGAATGCCTCTAGAGTTTTGCGCGCTTGTGTTCTCGATTCTTGCGCGAGGATCGTAACCCTTACTTCAAAATCTTCTCCGTTATGTTTCTGCGTGCTATGCGTACCTAGTGGAGTACTTAGCTTACGTTTGCCGACTAGGTGTTCTTTTATACGTACGCAGAGTGGTCTACCCGTTTCGCCAACGCATTCGTCCTCGCACGCTTTACAAGAGATCAGATAGACTGTACCCGAACTCATGCAGTCACCGTCTCTACCATTGGGGCAAATTATGCAATTTTGCGTTGCACATAGACGGTCGTGTAGGCGGTTACGAACTAGCTGGCGCCTTAGATTACTCGGTGGTATTTCGATTATCGTTACCGAATTCTCTAGACTGACCCTTCTTAAACAGCGTTTTATAGCTGCACTTACTTCATTTGAAATAAAGGGCAGTATAAACGAGACCTTGTTGTCGCTAGAGTTATCGTTGGGGTACCTGTGGTTTCCTCTACACCTATCTGGAGCTACGGTTTCGTAGCCATTAAAAATGGCTATTTGCCGTGCCAAGT